>WSXT02188877.1:0-20106 GCA_011762715.2 Neuroterus valhalla | reverse complement strand
AACTTTCTTCCACTATTTTTCAAAGGTTTGCTGGCTTTGAGCAGAAAAACACATGTTACATATCAATTTTCTCTTTCTAATGTCCCCCCCCCCTCTATCTCTCTCTCTCTTTCCCTTCCTTTCTTTCTTTTTCTTCTTCTCTCTAATGTATCTTCTCTTCCTAATGCTCTGCTTTCCAGAGCTCTTAAGGTTGACTGTACAGGCCCGCGCTCGAATCGAGCAAACAATTATTCCAAGCAATAGGGAAGTTGTTCTGACAAAAATTTTTGCAGGGAACCGACTGTACCATCAGAAGAAAGGTACTTTATACTTTATTCTAGTCATGTTCTTCACTTGCAAATAACAAGTCAAATGTTTTTATTAACATTTAAAGCCGAAAAATTGCACTTTTTTAGTTGTTTTCTTTATAACATAAAAAGTATTAGAGCAATCTTAATGCACCACCTTATAAGTTATAGGCAATTGAATTATGAATAAAATTAGCCTTTGATCGACCTGATCGGAGAATGGGAGGACGAAAGAATTAGTAAAAAACAGGAAATTTGAGGCTTGTTTAACAATTCGACATCTTTGTTAATTTTGAATTTTCATGACTGGGGTTTGGTGAAAAAGCAGCGATTTTGATGCTCTATAAGTGTTAGAAAGAATGGTCAGTGTGGGATAATAACTGTTTGCGTAATTGCTATTTCAATTATATAATGCTACTAATTGTAAAATGCCTGTATGGTGCACCGATGGTCCGATTTCGATTTTCAAAACGGATTTCGAAACTTAACTAAAGCACAAAAAAATGTATAATCTTGGTTTTCCAGTAAAATGTTTCTAAATGTGTTAAAAAAAGTTTTCAAACATGACTCCAAACTGCTGAGCGCTTGAAAGTAGTCGAGGAGTGGGGGAAGAAGGAAGTTAGAAGAGGCGTAGCGCGCGGCACGTTATATTTGATTTCCATATCTCGTCAACAACTTTAGATAATTTATCACCATTTTTTTGTGTTTTGGCATAACATAACCCTAGGGAATTAACAAGTATACTCGATATAAAAAATAACCAAAAAAAGTCAGTATTTCATATTTTATGAAACAGATCAATTTGCATGATTAAAAATATAATGGACAGTAATCATCTAAATAAGAAATTGCAATATTGTTCTTCTTTTTCTTGTAGGCTCAATATTATCTATTTCCTCGAAATTTTCGTCGACATTTTCTGATACAATAAAATCATCTTTTCAATAAATTCTCCGTCCAATGTAAATTTATCTTCGAACTCAGATGGCCGAGTATTTGTCTTAAAATTGAAGCACGTGTCTTCTTTACATTACACTAAATGAAAAATATTTATATCATGTCAAAACAAAAAAAAAAAGTGATAAATTAGCTAAAGTTGTTGACGAGATATTCAAATCAAATGTAACGTGCCGCGCGCTACGCCTCTTCTACCTTCCTTGTTCCCCCACTCCTCGGCTACTTTCAAGCCCTCAGCAGTTTCGAGTCATTTTTGAAAACATTTTTTAACGCATTTTGCAAAAGTTTACTGGAAACCAAGATTACACATTTTTTTGTGCTTTAGTTAAAGTTTCAAAATCCGTTTTGAAAATTGAAATCGGACCATCGGTGCACCATACAAACATTTTGCAATGAGAAGCATTAAATAATTGAAATAGCAATTATTACGCAAAAAGTTATTATCCTACATGGTCTATTCTTTTAAAAACTTATAGAGCATTAAAATCGCTATTTTTTTACCAAAGCCCAGGCATAGAACTTCAAAATTAACAAAGATATTGAATTGTTAAACAAGCCTTAAATTTCCTGGTTTTCACTCATTTTCTCGGCCTCTCATTATACGATCAGGTTGATCAAGGGCTCATTTTATTTGTAATTCAATTTACTATAACTTGCTGAGTGGTGCCATTAAGATAACTCTAATACTTTTGATGGTATAGTTAAAATAACTAAAAAAGTGCAATTTTTCTGCTTTAAACGTTAATAAAAACATTTGACATGTTATTTGCGAGTCAAGAACATAACTGGAATACAGCATGAAGTACCTTTTTTCTGACGGCATAGTCAGTTTGCTGCAGAAGTTTTTGCAACAAATCACTTATTAAATAGTTCCTGTTGCTTGCACTAAATAGTTGTCGTAAAGACTAGATGGGAAACCATAGAGTAGCTTTAAGCCATTCTTCCTGATTGAAATGAAAACTACATATCCTGTTATAGAAGCTGATAACCCATTTAAAGAAATTTTTCTGGTAGTGAAATTGTGCCCATTTGATTTTTCCTAAGCTTGTCTCAATTGTCCAAAAGTTCATTTTATTATTTTTCATAAGGTTTTTTATGAATGAAGCAAACACTACTTGTCCTATCAAAAAGTTAAGTCTACCAAATTTGGAGATCTTTTTTTGGTGCACAAGTTTAGTTTATTCATCTTTTCCTATACCTTTCATAGTTTGACCAAAAAAATGAATCTTTCTATTCTTCATTATTTTCTGTGCGCCCAAAATTCGAATTTTCGATTTTTTGAGAAACCTCGAAAAGTTTTAAAGATCATCCTGGAGGGTTCCCAAAAAGAAACATTTTTTTCTTCAAACTCTTTTCCATATCTTACCTAGTTTGACTGAAAATTCTCATTCTCTTTAATATTTTTGAATTTTGAAAATGCTACAACTCCGAAAATTTGGTTTTTATCCAAAAAAAACCATGAGGATAAATTGTTTTCTTTTTTACCTACTTCAAGAAACCGTACTTACAATGTTTGAGTCTTGGAAAAAAAGCAATCAAAAAATTTTTCAAAATGCCCCCCTTCTTTTATTTTTGATCGAAAATAGCGTGTTGACGAACTTCACTTGTCTTTTTGGTCCCTCAAAATGGTTGCCAAAGCACGATCGAATGTGATCATTCTTTCGAAATTGAACGAGTTCACAGATTATTTTTCTTTTTTTTTGTGCAATCAAAATTGGAATCTAAGATTTTTCAAGAAAATTCAAGAAGTTGTATTTACAATACTGTAGAGCTCCAAAGAAGGAACATGAATCTTGAAAAAAAGGCCAAAAAAATTTTCAAAATCCTTTTTTCACAAGACACGAAAATTGTAAGTATGGCTTCTTGTTTCAATTGTAATTATATTGATATTGGAAATAGACTAACTAAATTTTTTTTAAACAAACGAGGTATGAGGTATATAAATTAATATTATATACGTTTTACGCATTAAAGTTGAAGATAATATAGAAAAGTTGGCGTTTCGGACAGCTTTTGATCGAGTGCGCAGCGCGAGACACACGATTAAAATATATTAAGCCAAACTTGCGTGCCCGTGCGGCTGGCAGATTTTTTTTCTAAAAAAACTTGGCGTTCGATTTTCAAGAGAATCATTGGAGGAAATGCTCAACTCTTTATTTGTTTAAACTTCAATGCTTAATGCCAAAAGATAAAAAAATCGTGTGTCTACGGGACATTTTTTCTCCATGTGCTCAGTTTTGCTTGGATGCAAAGTGTAGGTGTGCATGGCTGGGAAAACATGGTTGAATTGTTGCGGTAACTGTTATATACAAATGTTTCAACAAAAAAGTCAACATGATGGAATGTCTGATCACGAAGTAGAATTGTGCGTCAAAACTGATTTTCTCTATCCTTGATATGGGATTCGATAATAGGAATTTTCGATCCGATATTTTGTCCTAATGTTTTTAAGAAATTGAATAAATAAAAGCACATTTTCAGCATTTATGAACCAAAAAGAATTGTTTTTCTTTTTTATTTTGTACATAATGTTCTTGCAGTTATGCTATGGTAATTGTAATAATTATTCGCATTTTACTGTAGAAGGTTAATACACAGTGTAAGTTTCTATATATTCCAAGTTGAGTAAGTTGATAGATTTGAAAATTTCATATAAATAAAAAACTAACCTTAAAAATTTTTAGTCTGCACGATAAATATTGAGTTTTATGGATTAAATCAATAGCCAATCATCTAAAAATTTCACCCGAGTAAAAAAATAATATTTCCCACTAGTTTTACAGTTTGCTTTGGATAATATGAAAGAAGAAAAATTGCTGTTATCAGTGGATGCAAAGCTGCAGGCTTATATCCTTTTGATCCTTCTGCAGTTGAATATGATATATTTAATAAAAAAAATCTAAAACAACAGTTGCTGAAGGAAAAAGGCGAGAAAAATTCAAGTGAAGATTAACAAAAACCTTTATGAACCTCCGAAAACAATTCATCAACGGATATTTTGGAGGAATTTAAGGGTGATTGGTTCAATCAGACATGACCTAAGGATTTACAAATGAGGGTCATGTACCAATACTGGCTCGATATCACTGGAAAACCTAGTAAAAACATGAGTAACATTTTATTTTTATCAAAATTTTCCCGATATACATTTAACATTTTTATGGATAAATATTTGGTTGAATTGATGAATTTTTAGGGCCAACTGTTTTCCAATTTTTTTTCTGTTTTTTTTTGTTATTAGATGTTCATATTGATAATAGTTCTAAGGAAGAAATTTACTAAATTTAGCTGAGGTTTTATAACGTTGGCGATGAAATTATATTTGATTCGAATTTCTTGGTCGCTTATAATTTAACAGGGTTGTGAACAAATAAGAAAACAATATTTCATACTTAATTAGTATTTAAGAAAATAAATTAAAGAATTTTCCTTCAGATTCTCTTGCAAAAAAGGAAACAATTACTAGAAGAGAAAAAACTTTCAGCTGATGAACGGAAAAAACTCAAAAATAAAATGAAAGCAATACAACAAAGGATCGAAGAAGAAACGAAATAGTTGCACTGTAAATTTAATTCTAAGTAAGTCTTGTTTTCATGTCCTAATTATTAATGCAAAGATTTGAAACTCTACTTCGCATACTTATTTTGTAAGTGAATATTTATTTATTGCTTGTCAATTCGTATAATTTTTAAGTCTAAGTCTATCATTACTTAGTAATAATACAGAACAATTTTTGATGCTATGAATAAATAAATTATTAAGTGGAAAGAATTTTTTAACCTAAATGTTTCAGTCGATTTTGTGTTCTATAATTTGGAACATACCTGATGGAACACTCGTACATGTTGGATTGAACTGTTTCATAAATGCGGCCAAAAGTAATTATCTTTTTTTTTATTTGATTTATCAATATTTCCAACTAAAATTCACTTTGTAATAATGATTTTCGCTTCAGTAGATATCAGGTAAACAATTAACTTGGAAAAGTTAGATATTTTAACTCTACTTTCTTTTGAATAATGTAAATGTACAACTCCTATCCATAAGGTGTTCCATGATAAGGCCCTTTACCTTATGAAGAATGCCGAGACTAGTCATATGTTTATTTAATTTGTTTGAAAAGTTTGAAAAAAATCAGATGACAAATTTCCATTATTAAGACATATCTTGATGGTAGAAGCAATCAGTTTTCATGCACAATTATATTCTGCAAAGAACCAATCGATCATGTCGGTTTTCTGTTAAAACGATGGGTTTTTAATAGGTAAATCAAGGATATAGCAATTCTTATTTTCATTTATTTACCCCTGCGCTTTGAATTCACACGATATTGAGAAAAGAGTAAATTCTTTAATTATTGAAGGTATAAAATTCCTAATTATCTACATCTTCATTCTTCCCTGCATTTATATAAAAGTTTAAACAATTGAGAATTCAAAAATCGACTTCTATAATTCTTTCCGAAATTAAATTGAATTTTGTTTATGCTACTTTAATCACACCGATTTGTGGCAGGATTGTTGATTCCAACAATGTATCATAAAATAAACAGATTGTTTTGGATAAATTTATTCTTCCAGGGTAATTATGGCCGAACAAAGAAGTTTCAGAATAAAAATAATAAATTAAAAATCAAAGTTTCAGCTCTGATCGTATCAATTAATTTTTATGAAAGTGAGAATTGGGGGAACGAGTCATGCTAAATGTGACTTGCCGCAGTGCGACTTGCCACACTTGAAATAATTTGATCATAATATTGCCATGCATACATTCTGAACTTTTAAAGAGATTATTTTTTGATTGAATAAAGTGAGGTGATATTAAAGAGTGTGCAAATAAATGTTGTTTTTTACACTCCAAAGCAGTAGCTCGTAAATACGTTATGTTTGTAGAGGTGACGTAGACTATTTATGAGTTTCACGGTTCTTCCTTCTCCGTATTCCAGTAATGTCAAAAATCTTACACAATCGCTTTCTTCGCACTTCTTTAATTTCTGTAACTTTCCCTTAGGTTAGATTGATAACCAGCTGTATGTTGTTTCTTTTCCTTCAAATTATTTTCGGCATCTTATCACGTATGCCTATGTATTTTTCGTTTCTCAATGGGCAACTTCATGAAAATTTATCATTATTATTTATTCCTATAAATTCTTTATTTCACAAATATTTCATAAGAAATCAAAATTCAGGAAAAAAAGAGTAAAAAAATGAATTATATGAAAGAATATTCGCTCTTTTCTCAAGAATATTTCATTTCAACAATCTATTTTTCAACTTGAAGAGATTTCATTCGAATTGAACAACTGTTTTCATGATTTGAAATAATATATCGCATAACGAGGGTCGAAAGCAGCCCTATCCGACTAAAAAGAAAAATGGCGTTCCTTAGTGATGATAGTTTCTGTGTGCGAAATTTCTTCACCAGGGCGGCACTACACGCGGCACGCTTTGACAATGCACTATCCTTATTGGCAAATATTTTAAAAAATTTAATAAACGAGTTTCTATAAAAAGTAGAGTCGGGAAAAATTTCTAATATTATTCTAGGACATAAAATACACACTCTCCATAAAACAAATAATTAAAAATATGGAAATAACACATTGAATTTCGTAAGATGCATATAGTAAATACGCAGTGAGAATTTCTTGATACTCTTAACAAAATACTTTTCATGTTATCATATAAAGCTAAGAATATCTCAAGAATGGAGAAAAACTTCAGCCTTTGAACAGAATTATTCTATATAGATATATTTTTTTTCTTTTTATTTTTTTCTTAACTTTATAGAAATGAAATAAAAAGTATTCCGTTAGGCCTTGTGTTTGTTATAAATAAGAGGAGAAAAATTGTAGAGAGAGAAAAATAGTTCAATTAAAATTTGGAAATATAACAAAAATTATCAATTTATAATTATCACATGAAATTCATAGCACATAGAAATATTTTTAATATTTCCAAAGAAAAAAATTTTCTTCAAAGGAGATTGGGGTACTACACAAGAAAAAGAAATTTTCAACAAAATTGTTGAATTTCGAAGCTGAAATGACGATGCATCTACAACACAGTTCAATTATTTATCCATACGAAAATATGGACTTCCTAGTAAAAAATAATTTTCTTGATGAGAATTTAAAATTCAAATAATTCAAAATTAATAAATTATCAAATAATTGAGTAATGTGAACAGGTGACGTTGAAACTCTTATAATTCAACTTTTAATAGAAGAATTCAATTCTTCAACAAAGTAAGGGATTCTCGAACCATAAGGATGAATTTTTATCAAATTACTAAAATTTGTATTCAAAGAGATGGAAATTCCATTCCATGAAAATTAATGTTATAAAAAAAAGACAAATTTTAAAAAATTTTATGTGAACAGTTTATTTTCAAATAGTAAATAATTTAATTTTGTAACGAATTGTTGAATGCTTAGACCAAAAATAAGTTTTCAACAAGACATGTAGATTACAAGAAACTTTCCAGTTTTCTTAAAATAGCTCAATTTTTGACCGAAAAGTATCCTTATGAACAGAAATATCAACTTTCAACTAAAGAGAACAATCTTTGAAAATATAATAAGTTTCATTTTCCATTTATTGTGATAACCAAAAACTGACAATGCACCTTTCCTCAATTTTAGAACTTAATTTTCCTCAAAAAATATACACACACATTGTCACAAGTAATTTTCTATCTCATAATAAGAATTTCAATTAAACATGATTATTGAAAAATGAATCAAAAGATGAAATTGAAAAAAGTATGAAATCAGTAATAACCATGGTAATAATAGTATAATATTAATAAAAATAATAATGTAATTAGATACGCGTAAAGACTTATTTTCAACCAAATGGTTGAATTCTCCAAATCGGAAGGACGGATCATCTACAAAACAGTTGAGTTTTTGAACCAAAAATACTTTCGGAAAAAAAGTTGAAATTTTTACCACAACAGTTTCATTATTTAGTGAATCGTTAAAGTTTCAGATCAAAACGATGGTTTCCAACAAAAATTGGAATTTACAAGAAAAGTTTCGATTTTTAAAAAACCAGTCTGATTATAACCAAAAAGGAGTATTTTCACAGGAAATAAAAATGAGGAAAAAAATCTTTTTAGAGAAGAGGCAATTACTTAAAAGTTATTCGAAAAGTTAAATTTCCCAAACAAAGAAAAAATTTCTTCTAAGAAGAATAATGTCCTACACAAGAAAAAAAAAGTAATTTTCAACAAAATTGTTGAACTCCAAAGGTAAAATGACGATGCCTCTACAAAACAGTTCAACTATTTATTCATCCAAAAATATAGACTTCCTATGAAACAAATAATTTTCCAGATGAGAATTCGGAATTCAAAATGAATAAATTACTAAATAATTGGTTAATGTAAACAGGTAACGTTGAAACTCTTATAATCCAACTATTAATAGAAGAGATCATTTCTCCAACATCAGGGAATACTCGAACCGAAAGGATGAATTTTCATCAAATTGCTAAAATTTGTAATTAGAAATACGGATCTTCTTCCAAGGGAATTATTGTTGTATAGAAAGGAGAATAAAAAAAAAGTAATATAAACAGTTCAGTAATAGTTTGATATCCTACCAAAATAATTCAATTTGTACTAAATTGTTAACTACTTAGACCAAAAAAATAAATTTTTATCAACTGATGTAAATTACAAGAAACTTTCCAGTTTTCGAAAAACAGCTCGATTTTCAACCGAAAAGTATCCTTATGATCAGACATATCAACTTCCAACAAAAGGGAACAATCTTCATAAATAGAATAACCTTCATTATTGTGATAGTCTCACATTAACAATTTCAATTGTTGCTCATATTCATAGCGTGGTTATGACATTTCCATTAGCGTCCTTGACTTCACGCTTCCAAATAATATCTCCAGGTAGAAATTGTTTTTGGCACACTAGTTGGCCACTTCTTATCAGAAAAACTTGTCTTGGGATGGATGCTTGCCACTTTTCAACATTTTCCTTTCCCGAAGGGACCGAAAATAAATGAATTTTTTTATCTGTCAGTTGTGAAACGCAACCGCTGACCGCTGACTGACAGTTTGGCGCAATACATGAGTGTCAATTATATTAACACTTTGACATTGACATTATTGTAAAAATTAAATAGAAAGGTCTCACAAAATCACTAAAAAACCACTTATCAACTCATATAGTAATGAATAATGCACTTTTTGCAACAATCACCGGTTTAGCCCGTTCAGCACAACGCTTTCGTAGAGCGTGCCGCGTGCAGCGCCGCACTGGTGACGGAATTTCGCACATAGAAACTATCATCACTAAGGGAAGCAAGTTTTATTCTCACGTCCATCGGAGTCGGATGGGGCTGGTCGAAAGGCAAAGATTTCACAAGTAAAATCGTGGCCTCGACTCACGTTATGCATACATTTTTCATTAAATACCGCCATTTTCATCGATCTGTCACTTTCTTCCCTAGGGTAAAAAGCTTGATTTTCGACCCACTTCAAAGGCATCGGAAATAGAATTTTCGCTTGAGGTATGATAAAACCAAAATTCTGAGTGTTGTGAAATATCAATTTTGGATGCAGCGTTTTGGAAACATTTGTGTTACGATTAATCCGTTAATTAATTAATTCATAATATTGGAGTTCCATGCAGAATTTTTGAAACAGATAATTATGATAATATGATATAATATGATAACATATTAGAAACATATGATTCATAACACTATATAACGCATAATAATATTAAAGTTTGAAGAACATATTATTTTGAATATATATTCGAAAATTCTTTAGTCCAAGCTTTGACAAACGGTTGTGTCGAAGAGTATATTTTAATGTAAATCTTTTGCCTGCGGATGTCAGAGTCATATTCCGACATCTCTCGTATGAAAGAGTGAATATGGGAAGAGACATGAATGGAATGGTAAGAGTACATATTTTCATAACATTTTTCATTATGATTTCAAGTGGTATTGTAGAGTGATAGTATTGTGAACACAATATTTGATATAATTTTTGGGCAAAGACTTGAAAAACACATTTAGAATATGGCGAAACAAGATGCCCTTTCTTTTTTCCCCAAATTTGTAATTAATACTAAGCTGATCTGAAGTTTTTTTTTCATAAGATGATTTTAAATTCAACTATTTAAACCATAATCTGAATATGGAATAGGATTAGAAAGGAGCAGATGGCATTTTGATTGCGTTGAAAGTAACATTTTTGACAATTCTTTTCTTCACAGCATGAATTAAAATTCATGTCGGAATATTTTCCTCAAATTCTACTGTAAATAGTTACGCTTTAAACTGGATTTTTTGGTAAAATATATTCAAGGAATTTCGATTCAAATTAATCCTAATTCCGTCTTTGTCACTACAAATATTTTTTGATAAAGTTTCAAAATTATGCCAAAAATGTTCAATTTTTCCGCTGGAAAGAGTATATAGCTTTTGTTACATCACCAACAGAGGAGATAATGAGATAATGATTGTCATTTTCTATCCCTTCCCCCCCTCCACTACCCTCGTTTTTGTCAAAAGTCTATGTTTTGAGACTCTCTGTACCCGAAAAACATATTTTCACAGAGTTACTTTTATGACTGTGTGTGTGTGTGTGTGTGTGTGTGTGTGTGTGTGTATGTATGTATGTATGTATGTATAGATGGATGTTTGTGTCGATATATTATTGTGTTGACGTAAGCATATATGTATTTTTTATGTATGCATGCATGCATGTTTGTATTTATGTATGCGTGCTTGTTGGAAAAGAAAGAGAAAATCATGTTTATCAGACAGCTATTTTGAATAAAAATTCGGGAAGAGAGAGCATTTTCAAAATGATTTAGACAATTGTTTTTCAAGATTTTCATTTATTAATGTCATTTGATCACTTTCTGATGGGACGCGCTGTTTCCATTCTATTCATCAAAAGCAACATTAATTATAATAAAATCCATTTTTGGAAATATGATGCAAGGTACGAGGAAAAATTGATATAAAAAAGTTGTTCGCCTGGAGAAGATCTATAAATTAATTATCTAACATTTCTTTTCAAACACGCGCTTTTCGCTTTAATCACAAAAAATAAAATTGAAAATTAAAAAACCAGATTCTTCGACGAACGACACAAGCTTCTGAAGAAGCAAACAGAAAATTTCCTCACTTCAACATAAGCTACGAGTTTCTCACCAATAATTTATCGAAAAAGACGCGAAGTTTTTCCCTCAATCGTAAAAATATTTCGAGAAAAAAGATTCAAATTTCAATAACAACATAAAAGGTAGGAAAAAAATTCATTGAAAAAAAGTTGTTCACCCTAAAATATCTATAATTTTTTTAAAATCAATTTTAGATAGGACCAGTGGATACCTATCTAATCTAATAACGTAAGATTGAAGATAGAAAAAGAGATGTATTGAAAAAACGTCACGAGAAATGACATTAAAAGAATCAAAAATTGCGTTCTAAGAAAAGATAGATTAATTTGTTGTGAACTTTTGTTATAAAGGTTCATCGAAAATGAAAATGTTAAGGAAATACATTTTTTCCCTAAGCTAGATCTAAAGATCAGCTACTCGCAGACGCGCTCCTTTTTCTCTAAGGAAAGAAGACATTGACAATAATAATAAATTTTTATCAAAACGTTATAAGTTTTCCAGGCTAGCTACGAATGAAGATAATTAATAAATAATGAACAATTATTGAAGGAATCATGAAAATAAAACTTGTACTTTATTCTGCTTTATCTGAACAAGCAGTCCACAATTGAGGTATGTGAATTATTATGATATACATACAATATATGATAGTGGAAGATAATACAGGAAAATTTGCGTTTTGGACAAAAACCGAGCGCGTGGCGCAAAGTTTAACAGAGGCGCGCTGAAACTAACGAACCACGTGCGCCTAACACCCAATGAGGATGTGCCTGCCCAGCAGGCAGTTTTGTTTCACGAAAGAATAAATGAACGCAATAAGTCTGAATTCTATATAAACTAAAATGACATCCTTTTAGTAAATGCATAAAAAATACCAGAAATTAGGATGAAATACCTTCAATGATAATAAAATATGTTTCAATATCTCAAATCAGAATGCGCACTCAAAGTCAGTATGAAACATACGTGCTTCATACAATATGATAAAAAATTGTTTAATATAGTCGATGTATGGGCATGAAATATTGTAATATGATGGCTTTGATTCATTATATTATATTCATCTTACGAGCAGAATTCAAAAATATCACCAAAGTCGAAAGCAAGGTAAATATGGAAAACTTCATTTTGCCAGAGACAAAGAACTAAGTTAGACCAAATATCTTGAGCTGAAACTGATAATATGTTTAAGAATCAACTTATATATATATATTCGCCATTCTCTCATGATTAACAAAGATGATTGTCTTAATTTGGGTGGTGGTATAAATTTGAGACTGTTGAAATTTGCGTAAAGCGTGATTTCATTGTTATATAATGAGAAAACATCAGTTAATAGCCTTGAAGATGTTATAGTCAAGGATGGTTTCTGTAATTTTATAACTGTAAGTTCCTAATTGTTTTTTTTATTTTCGATATTATTTTTGGTAATAAAACGGAAACTGCTTGCCCTGTAGAAAATTATTTGAATGCAAATTTGTTGATCTTTTTCAAGTGAAAAATCTTGTTCACATACTTTATTTTTCTATTTCGTACAGTATCACCAAAAAATAAATTTTTTTTATTTTCAAAATTACTTTTTCCCATTGAAGAAAAAAAACCGTGAAGGACGGGCAGACACCTTAACTACTTCATGGATGTTGCCTCAGAAAAACCTAGAAAAGAAAACTAAATTCATTTCAAAATTCAATTGTTTGCAATTATCAATCTCTGAATTTCCATTCGTGAACATTTGAATGAAGTTACGAAAGCGTCTGACCTCCGATTTTCTTGAAACTACGTATACGCATGTATTTTGACGCGCTGATTTGAATATGACCGTGGGAATACGCGTAAATTTCATTTTCACGGGAGAAACCATAGGGAGCTTATTATACGATAGGTTCTTTCATTAATTTGCATAAATGATAAAAATTTCCAAAGAAAAAGACTAAAGTTTTGAATCTCATCACAATGCACATTTTAAAATATTTTTATTTTTATACCATGAAAAACAGGCATCCCTGAATAACAGAAGTGTCATTTCTGCCCCCCCCCCCTCGAAAAAATTGGGAAAAGACGAAAGTATGTTTGGCTTCCACCAAAGCCATAATTATTCTCTTACAATGATGAATTGGTTGCTGTAATATTTGTCCAACCTCATCTTTACATCCTAATGCAGGCTCGTATGGACTTTTTCCCCGAAGATTGCATTGTTGCTAGTTTTTGCTCGAATTAAAAATAAAGTAATTCTTGCGCCTGAAAATCGGCACGGCCTTGCATGTTGCATAGCGGTCATTGGCGTGCAGTGCCATGCCGGCCTCGAGTATCCTCGACAAATTCAACGGGCAACGTCTATGTCGACCTTGAACCGTTGGTAATGAAAATTCCGTAACTGGGCGTATTACCATGATTCGTATTATTGGAAATTTCAAAATGGATTTTTTGCGCTAGCACTGCGATGGGTAAAATGAATGCGTCAAGATATATTTTGTTTACAATGAAATATTTGCAAGTTCAACAAAAAAAAAAAAAAATTATTCACTACCGTAGAGGATAATATTCAACCAAAGCGTTAAGTTTTCAGGCTGAAACAACAAATTTTTCAGAAAGAAGACGACCATTGAAACGAAAAACATTAATTTTTATTAATCGAAAAGTAAACAGTTCAATTTTTAACTGAATGGACGAATATGAAAAAGACAGTTGCATTTTCAACCCAATCGTTGAGCTTTGGAGTCGAAGAAGATAATTTTTTGAAAGACCTTTGGATTTTTAGTCCATTTTGTATTAAATAGTTACGGTTTTCACGAAAAATATTAAAGTTGATATTCCATCCGACGCAACATTCAAAATTTAAAATGAAAATACGTTTAATCAAACTATAGAGAGACGAATCGTCTAAGAAAAATATAATTGTCGTTATTTCAAACAAAAAAATTGTTTTGATATTGAATCAAGCACAGTTCAATTCCATTAGAAAAGGAACATTTTTAACATAATAATTAGCGCCTTTACCGGGAACTTTCATTTTAAACCAAACTTTTGAATTTAAAAAAACTAATTTGTTAACTGAAATGTACGATTTTTTCGCTGACGAGCTGCATCTTCAACCAGATAAGTTTATCCAGCTACAAAATAAAACAAATCGCAACCATATTCTTATAAATGACCAAGCCCAAAAAGGCATATTTTATCAAAAACATTTCTATTCTCGACAAAAATAGTAGAAGATACATATATACGGAATAATAACTATTTAATTGATAATTGGAAGTTTGTTATCATTTTTATTCTACAGTTTGGTTAAAATACTTGTTTTTTGTTAGGAATTCTTCTCTTCTTCTGTTCTAAATCAATTTTCCCAAGCGCAGTTGTGAACACTTGGGCGCAAGTTAAATTTCATCCCTGTTGCAAATTCGACTATTCCGTATTGTGTAGGAAATTGATGTTTCTTCGTTGAAATGAACTATTTTGGTAGAAAGTTGTAGGGAAGAGTGGGGAGTTGCGAGCCGGGGGAGTTGTGGGTCATTTCGATTTATACCATGCTGTGATTGCTAGGTATATTGTATGTACTTTTCAATGTTTCTCTTGACCCAAGCTTTCAGGGAGCATTCATCGCATCTGCAGGCGTTCTTGAGGCCCGTTTTGCTGACAACTCTAGAGGAAAGTTTATACAAAACATTCGCTAGGCCATTGGCTTCCTACACAAAAAAGAAAATTTGAATAATTGTTTAGGGCGTCGATAGCGATGCGTCAATCCTAAATAAGTCCGATATGGTGAGTTAGGAACCACCAGTTGTAGAGAGTTGAAGGGAGTTGATGAAGACTTCAGCATCATCTGTATGGGCTCAATGCTGAAAAAATTAAATAGAAATAACGCAATACATTGTAATATGTGCGACCATGCTGTGCTCTTGAAGGGTGCCAACATGACGACTGGGTAATCCACCTGTGTTAATTGCGAATCTGATTAATTTTTTACATGGCTCACAACTACCCACCAAAATTATGAATGTCGTTTCCTTGACTTTTAGACGATCTGCAATATTTGGAAGACGACCGTGATTTTTTTCAAATTCTTTTAACCAGTAGTTGTGTTTAGATGTCCTCTAAAAATTCAACTTAAAACATTCACAATTTATCGATTTTTATGGAAGATATACCTCGAAAACAAAACGCGGCTCACAACTCCCCACTCTTTCCTACTCTTTGGTTGAAAATTCTATTTTTTTTTTAAATGACAATGTTTTCGATGAAATATACCTTTATGGCTTGGAAATTCATAACAATATGGTTGCGATTTTTTTTCCTTTTAGCTGGATAATCTTATCTGGTTGGAGATGCAACTCTTTAGCGAAAAAGTCATCCATTTTAGATTCAAAATTAGTTTTTTCGAATTCAAAAGTTTGGTTGAAGATTAATCTCTTTGGTGAAGGGGTCAATTATTATGTTGAAAATTTTCCCTTTCTGATGGAATTGAACTGTGTTTGATTTAATATGAAAACATTTTTTTGTTGTTGAAATAACGATAATTATATTTTCCATGAAAACTGTAACTATTTAATACAAAACGGACTAAAAATACAAAGATATCCCGAAAAATTACCTTCTTTGATTAACGAAAATTTATATTTTCCGTTTTAATGGTCGTATTTTTTCTGAAACATTTATTGTTTCAGCCTGAAAACTCGACTCTTCTGTTGAATATCATCTCTTTTGGTAATGTATAATTTTTCTTTTTTGGTCTAACTTTCAAATATTTCATTGTAAATGAAATAAACACCGACGCATTCATTTCACCTATCGCAGTTCTAGCTCCGAAAAGATATTTTGAAATTTTCAATTATACGAATCATGGTAATACGCCCAGTTACGAAATTTTCATTACCAACGGTTCAGGCCCGACGTAGACGTTACCCGTTCCATTTGTCGAGGATACTCGATGCCAGCATGGCAGTGCATTCCAATGACCACTATTCAGCATGCAAGGTGGTGCCGATTTTCGTGCGCAAGAATTACAGGGTTTTTAATTTAAACAAAAACAAACAACAACGTAATATTTGTAAAAAAGAAATCTGTACGAGCTTCCATTAGGATCTGAAGACAAATATTACAAATATTACAAATATTACAACGAAGAATTCATCAGCGTAAGAGAATTATTGTTTTGTTGAAATCCTATCCTTGACGAAGCACCTTAAGCTATTGCTGTGATCAGACACAGGAGTTCCTACGTTTAAGGGTGAGGGAGGGGGAGGCGTGAAGGAACTCCTGCGTGTTTGTGATTTTTGATATTCAACCTTGAATGTTTCAGAAACTGTTACTGACAAATTAAAAATTTATGTAACAAAAAATGTTATTTTTGAAAAGGTCTACAACCATCGTCGGGAATCTCCTCTGAAATTCCTATTATTCATGGGAATAATTGAAAGAAATATATACTTATATAATTATCGTAAAGTCCTCCCTACAAAAATAAAATTTGCGCTAATTTTTACCGTCGTATTTATAATCAGCGCGCCAAACTACATAAGTGAACATAGAGCCCAACGAATTGCGGGTCCAAAGCTTTCGAAACTACACCTTAACATTTAACTTATTGTATCAGTAATTAGGTGTTTGACTAATAAACTAGTAATATTATATCAGTTAACCTAGAAATGATCTTTGAATTTTCGGAACAATTTTTTTTAACGATGCTTAGTTTTTCTTTTATTCGAAAAAATGATGTTGAAAGAGAAGGAAAATTCATTGCCTTTCTGTGGGCCAATTTTCCATACAAAATTTTTCTCAATAATAAACAGCTTATGTACGTCACGTCCGTTGCCGTGTTTCTGTGTATTCACACGCATTGATGAGATAATTTATAACATTAATGAAACGAAGTGTAATTGACAAGTTCCACAATATCGCCTTCACTTTTTATTGTTTCAATCAAGCCGAAAATTGTACGCACTTGCGTTTTATTATTGAACAATCTCATTTTTCACGATTCTAATTTTTGTAAACTTCATTTAATTAATACAGACAGTCCTGAATAAATTGACATGTTTCGAAATTTTTGATTAAGTAATGATAAGTTTCCTATCATAGAATTAGTAAATATTCGGACTGATGAATATTGACTCCCCTCGTTTCGCAAGAAACCTTTTAGGGCTTGTAACAAGGTTCAAGAAGTGTGTGCTAATTTTTATATTTCCATTTCAAAGCGGTGACTCGTAAATATGTTGTGACAAGTCTCGCAATATTGCCTCCTCATTGTTTTGATGGAGCTGAAGAAGTGGAAATGTTGCACAATCGCTTCATTTGATTCAATTTCGCTGTTTTCCACGTTTGCTATTCCCATTAATATAAACACAAGTTTTTCTACTTATCTTCAGATTTAGATGTCGTATGAGAAAATCTTTCATTTAATTTGAAGGCATAATCTTCTAGTTTTGAAGTTGAATGATTAGATCAATTATTTTGTGAAGCTGAGCTAGTGCTTCTAATGAATCAAACTATTTTAATATATCGAATATTGTAGCAAGCGAATAATTCCTTTGAGTGAACCAAGGAAATGGATATGATCTTGCAAAATGAAAAAAAGGCCCACATCTTATGAGGGTATACTTACTCTAAATTTAGAACAAAAAGTAAATGAAACAATCTCTTGATATAAACCATAAGGTTTACCTAGGTGCAACGCAGAATGAGAAATTTCTATATAGATCTTAGTGCTAGAATAGACCAAAAGTTAAAAAATAAATGCCAATCAACAATGAAATGAAAATTTGGACCGGTCGACCATCTGAAGTAAGCCACAAAAATTGATTATGCCTGTGTCATGACAAATTACAAGTTTTATGACGATTGGCAGAACGTTGCCAATTTCGTGACTTCAACAGATAGAACATTTTTTTGCCTCCCTTGAAATGATTATAAATGTGGCTGCTGGTTGAATATTTGAACGTTTAATCACATTCCTGATTTTCAACTGCCAAACTTTAAAGCGAATAAGACGCTAGGAACCTTAATATAAAACGCAGTGACAGGAGCAGTTCCTATTCAATGAGTTTCAACTCAATTTTGAGGAGCGACTTCAATGCCCGTTTTGCGATTGTATTCAAAATTTCTATAGAGATCCTCTTATTATGAATTATTACACGTTTTACTGAGTAAATTAGAAATTGAGTATTTGGCGAATGGAATAGAAACAGTTGATCATTTTTCGATCATAGAATAGTAAATGGATAACTAGATAAGTTTTCTAGACTAAATGGGTAAAAGTATGAATCAGTTTTCTATTGCTTTCAATCATTAATCAATAAATAAACTCCTCTTTTACTTTCTTTTACTTTTGTTTTACAAATATTCTTTTACTTTCATTATGAAGAGACAACTTGTAATTCCGTGATGTTGGTCGATTTGACGTAATCATGTGACGTAGACTATTTGCAGGTTTCCTAATATTTACTTCTTTCAGTTGCTTACTTTTCCTGAATTAAATTTCTAGAATCCCCCTAATTCAAATTCAGAAGATGGGAAAAAATAGACTATGAAAATAATCTATCACGGATCGCCTCAATCTAATTTGCCTTACGATACTCTAATTAGGCTTTTGTGCATCTCATAAATTTTATAACGAATTTTAGATCATCGAAAAAAATAATGAAAATGCCGATTTGAAACATACCTTCAAAATAATTTTTACTCAGTTCCAAAGAGAAGAGGAGATAATGTTATTTCTGGATATACTTATCTACCAGAGGAATATGAAAGCGTTTTAGATTCGACAATTGAAATTTTACAACTTATCATGAAGGACTTCTTGAACTCTATTTCTTCATGCTTATTTTACATATTTCGTACATAAAGTCTTCAATTTAGAACTTATTTGCACCAAAATTTAAACAGACTCGATACTGCTTAAGAGATTTCAGATTCCCCAATTATTTATTGATATTTTGTAAATTTTATGAGCGAAATTTGATGACAATATCTCTTAGGGAAGAATTGTGATCCCACTAAAAATATTTATGATGCTGAAACCTTCGCTAATCGAGAAGCGATCATTTGCATCAACGTATAGGAATTGAGTGGAATTAAAATTAAAATATTTAAATTAAAGTTTGCCAAGTACTTCTAGATTTCATCTAAGAATTTTGAATTTTAATGAATTATGAAAATGGCAGGAAATTCGAGAGTGCATTCAGAGAGGAAAGCTTGAACATAGCAAGATTTTCTTTCTGATGATAATAATGATTGTTTTAATAATTTCAATTTCAATCAATTTTTGACGTTGATTCGAAAAGTGAATTCTTGCGTAGCAGCTCCTTCTACTTCGGAAATGTTTCCGGTCATCAGATCAGGATCAAGGTCGATTAAAGTTCGAAATGGAGAATATCATAGTACCGGAGAAAAACCAACACTCAGATGATATTTGGATCGATGAATCCAAATCCAGGGTCGGTTGTACCCAAAGAGGCCAGGATCGAGGTCGATTGAAGGTCGAAATGGAGAAAATCATAGTACCGGAGGAAACCCAACTTAAAGATGCCATTTGGATCGATGAATCCAAATCCTGGGTCCTTTGTACCCGAAGAGGTCAGGTTCGAGGTCGATTGAGGGTCGAAATGGAGAAAATCATAGTACCGGAGAAAACCCAACTCTAAGATGCCATTTTGATCGATGAATCCAAACCCAGGGTCGGTTGTACCCGAAGAGGTCAGGATCG
>WSXT02188866.1:0-14686 GCA_011762715.2 Neuroterus valhalla | reverse complement strand
GTTTGAAAAATAAGTTCTAAAAAAACAAAAATCCCCCCCCCCCCCCTCTTCGATTTTTTATCCAAAATAGCTGGTTAACGAACTCGTTCTTTCTTTTCCGATTTCAAAAAAGTGTGCCAAAGCACAATCCAATATGATCATTCTTTCGGAAGTTATCGAGTATGCAGATTACAGACAGACACCTTCGTAAAAATAGTTTTTTTTTTACTCAGGGGGTCTCAAAACGTGGAGATTTCATTAAATCTGCGAATGTCAATCTACGCATAAAACCAATACCTTCTCATTCGGAATGAAAAATTATAGCCTGCAAGATACCACACAGTAAAAACAAAGTGCGAATCAAACACCTATTTCGGTGTAGGATATACATGCAACGGAAATGATCCATGTTAATGTGAATGCTACACTGTAAATAAAAGGAATGTTTATTACTGATGTAGGGTAGATAAATTCAAAACAAAACAAATCACACAGAGCCATTTGGGAACGCACTACCAAGTTGGAGTAAACACCGATGGAATTTCTCTTTTGCCGGAGACGCGCTGCATTTCTCTCTCCCACTATTCGCGATTACAGTAGAATAAGAGTTTGGAGCATGAAAACTATAAGAAGGAGTGTCAACGTAATGTACAAGAATTGTTCGGCAATTTCGTCGTAGTGTCTTAACCAAGATGGCCGCTGTCCCCCTCCTCGGGGCAAAGGAACATAACATCACCGGGCACTACCGACCACAGCGCCAATGCACGGCCGAAAAACCTTGACGGAATTGCCGTACATTTTTCGGGACCACCTGCGCATCGCGTTGACACTCCTTCTTACAGTCTTCATGGTTCGGAGAGTCTGCTCTACATATTTTTGTGCAACTTTACGTAATGTTTGCACGAGGGATTATCGTTCTGCCTATAGACAGGCTATATGTTACTTACAGGTTACAATATATATTATTTTCCATAAAAATATTATATGAATCAGACGCTCTTCGCCATGTCTCGATTATGCTCCACCCGCTTCATACTCCTGCAGTTGTCTTGGTTACAGCACATGCGCGCTTTATTCCGGTGTGCGTATATTATATGCGCATCAGCGTTTCCTATTTGATTTGAAGTTCTACTCTCGTAGTGTATGAGACTAACGAACCGTATCTTTTAGTGACCAACGGAGGATATCCATGTTTTTCAAAGAACCCGGCGGAAATTCCTAGGAAGAATTACGCAAATTATAAAAATTAAAATTTCTGAGGTTAGATGAAACTACTAATGGATAAACTTCTGAGTTCATGCACACACGAAAGTTGTCGCTTGGAGAGCAGAGGAGATGCTGGATTCAGAATAAAAACAAACTGTGAATAAAACACTCGTTCCAGGGTACCATTTACCTGCAATGAAAATTACCCTTGGTAGTGTACATGTTACCAAGTGATGCAGGGCATTATTCGCCGACTATTCAGGGTACAGAGTTATTGTATGACAACTTTGGCGATCCTTCGCCATAGTCGGTGAACACTGCAAGGTGCTTTATTTGCACCTTGTAATATTAGGCCACAACTCTATACATGCAGGTTGCATGCATGCAGTTCCGGCTTCAATGATATCAGCACCGTCTTCGAAAATAAAAACTACAACCCCTACAAGTGCTACTTATTAACGCCTCACTTATTCATTGAATTTTCTGCGCCTCCCGCCCCCATTTTCTGGCGCCCTGTTTGACGGAACGCCTCGAACTACCCTAGATCCGGCATTGCATGCATGCAGAGTAGACGATCTTCTCACGTGGTATACATTTTGACCACTGATCTCTGGTATATCCTGGATAGAAGACAGCCATGTATTTTTATGTTCAATCACGGACACTATTCGATGCCTAATAATGCATGCTATACCAAATCCCAGATCAAGCCCGCATTCGTGACATCCACTATCCAGGGTATAATACAGATCAGTGTCTCAGGGCCCTCTATCGAATGTGTATAATCGAGCCGCCATATTGGTTCCAAAATCTTCAAGAAAAAGAATTGTACACTCCCATATACTTTTCATCCTTCTTTGGTGCATAGGTTTTGGAATCAAGATAGCGGCTTGCATATTCCCACCTGAAAAGGAGCCCTTGCTATACATGATGCGATTAACAAACCATCTATACTTCAAGGACCATGGTGTAATTAGGAATATCGCCTCTCAAAGAAACCTCATATAGTTAGCTTATCGTAGCTAAAGTACCAAGGTAAACTGAACACCGTTCAGATTCTATCTGCAACAAAATTTACTCCCAGGGTAAATTTGGCTGGTGATTTTTTCGATTACTGGTGCAAGAATTATTTCGGAGGAATGAGACCAGACCTTCCTTTCAGGTGGGGAGTCAGCCGCTTACTCCTCGCTTCGCTTGGGCGCAAACGTATGTACATTCTCCAAAATTATTCTCGGACCAGAATTCGGAAAGATTACCATCTTCAATTGATCCATCAATTACCCTGATCGACAAAATAGCATCCATTATTGTAAATTATAATCAGATTCGGTTATTGTCATGAGTTCCATTTCTTTTTATTTTCAAGCCGTTGGCAACATTGTGTAGGCACCGGCCGCGTTGCCGTTGATAAACCATCGTCAGCCTGGATCCGGCATCCATTGTCATTGTTTCTCTTAATAAACGTATATCATTTGCTTCTTTGTGACTCAATTCATTTCTTTGAATACTTAATAGCTATTAATTCTGACAAGACTGAGTTTAAATCACACAGGACGGAAGAGAAGCAGCCCCGCGTCCTACTGTGGATATACGAGACATGAGAGAACGTAGTGTTATTGGTGACGTCCCACTCATATATTCAGGATTCAAGGGAACGATGGTGGGAGTAGAGGGAGATCCAAGATGGCTGTACAAGAGTTGTTCATTCAAATGGGAGAAACAAGTACTTCGAATAATCATTTTTTCATTTATAAACAGCAAAAAAATGTCGAGTTAATTCGACATTAGTGAAGTAGGCATTAAAGAATTGTTGGGCGAAATAAAAAGGCCGGAAATCGAAGGGATTAATTTATTAACCTCTGAATTGCTCTTTTCGCGTGGAATTGAAAAACGTGAAAACCCCGCTTAGAAATCAGATCTTCTTGCATTTAATCGACCCATGCAACAGGGCAGCGTCATACCATTAATGTGGTGATTTGAGGGTTACAAGAAAATTGTAAGTTTCAAATGTACTTGAAAAGGCAGGGCGGAAAAAAACATGCGAGCACATTTTTGCCACTCTTTTTTATACTTGAAGGTAGGACTTTCGTCATGGAAAATTTTAGGGTATTGTATCTTATATCAGAAAGTAATTAAATATATTTAATTATTGACTGCTGTTCTTTTTAATTTAGAAATAGAACAAGTTCTTTAGAACTCGTGAGTTACACGAATAAAAACAAAAATAGGGGCAAACACGCAGAAAAGTGGTAGATTCGATCAAGATAGGGGAACCAATTGACGTCTAATGTCACGGGAAAATTCTTGGAGATCTTCAACAACTTGTCTCAGACGAGACACAAAACGAATTTCTAGGTGTACTCATAGCAGGTATGGACTGCGACGTGTTTTTCATTTAGTCAAAACATTGTTTTTAATATTGATTTTTTTCTAGCTTGTCCCGGTAGTGAGCTTGCAATTCACAAATTCAAAGAGCGAAAACCCACCCAAAACACTGTTGTTGCATCCTCTCCAATTATTGATGAAAATCAAAATATGCAGTCAGCCGAAGTCATTCAGGAAATTTTCAGCTTTTGCCTGGAGTAGAACAAGCTTAATATTGCTGGAGATTTGAAGACGGATTTTTATGTCAACAGAGTTGAAACAACCCCTGAAGAAGCCTTGAACATCCGCTCGTCAACTGTACATCAATGCTCTGATGTGTGGTTGAACAACGTCGAAAACGTATCACTGGAAGTTTGTGCAAAGACATTCGAACCTATCTACAAAATGAAAACCCAAATTGGCTCCAAAAAACTGAAAATACTTCAAAAGAATCAAAGGAAATGCCGATACTAATCACGATGTAAAATGTGAACCTCTCGCAAAGGCAGAATGTGTTTAAAAATATCCACACCTCAATGTTGTGGAAATTGGCCTAGTGGTTCGACCAGAAATACCTCGGTTGAGGTTCAGTCCTGATGGGATCGTGTGGCCATCACATTTGATTGAAATCAAATTCCCGAAGGAAGGTAAGCTGGTGACAGCAACGGAAGCTGCACAAAACATGGACTGTTTGGCTGTTGTTGAAAACGGATACTTAAATTTCAAAACAAATCACAAATATTACTATCAAATGCAGCTTCGATTGTTTCTTTCGAATTTAAATGAATGTCATTCAATTGTTTATTCGTCACTTGACAATACAACTGTCAAATTTTCTGTAGAATATTGTGAGGCATTTGTATTAGATTTAGTTAAAGACTTAAAAATTGCTTATTTCCATAATTGTTGGCATATATAGAAACACAAATGGCTGTGAAGGAAATTTATCAAAGGAAGTGCAATGTTGACCCTGCAAATATTAGTCGTACAAGAGTAATATAAACGTTGCGGGCAATGTTCAATTCAAAATGAAATAAACTTTTTTTACATATTAAACTTTGTTCAGTTTTTCTTTGCCTTGTACAATAGCTCCAACCTAATATTTATGGGCTGCTAAAATCGGAGCTCCAAGATTTACAATGTCGACTACAGATGTGTACAAAGTCCTGTACATAAAACAGAAAACGCTTTGTTTAACAAAAATAAGCACGCATACTATTTTGGAGTATTAATAAATTTTACTTACATCATGTCGGTAAATTTGATTCTTTCAGACGCTCTTCCATTTCTGGATATGATTTGCTCGACATTTTTGTTTTTTTTCGGTGATTAGAGTCAATGGAACTTTTCGAGGCGGTACAGCAGTTGTTTCAAGACGTTTTCTTCCTTTCAAGGCATCTGAAATAATTTACAACTACCATTACCCAATTCACAAAAATTTTCACGTGAGATAAAAGTGTCGGTCTTACTTCCTGGCATAAAATCTGCTTCGTTAAAGCGATCACTGCACACTTTCATGTACGACAGTTCGAAAGGAATTTTTAACGCATCCTTCCATTTCTTACGCATATCCGCATTTTTTGGAAACGAATGAAAACTTACATTTCTACTTTTGATATTCCCACATTGCGGGACGACACAAACCTTTTTATTAACTTTTTTTCCATTTTGTGTTGCGTGTGTAAACATAGACACACGAATTATCTGACGAATCTTATCGTAGTACTTCACAGAGCCACCGAAGGTGCCACTGAAGTTGGAATCGCGGAGTCCCGGTTCGAATCCGGGCCACGGGAGATTTTTTGTCATTTCTCCGAAATAATTCTCGGACCAGCAGTCAGAAAAATTACCATTTTTAATTATTGTTTAATTACCCTGGTTGACGAAATGGTATCTAGTTATCTAGTTATCTAGTTATCCAATTTACTCTTACGTTTCTAAAAGGCGAAAACTCAAAAAACCTTTCACAAATGTAATAACTATATTATGAACGAGATGCTTGACGCAGGTGTCCAACGCAAGGTTGGCGCGCTTCTCCTTTCTTCCTCTTCTCCAAGCGCTCCGTCGAGAATTCTCTCCTCGTTCAGCCACGGGCTTCGTCTGACTACGCCTGACTACGCCTACTTGAGCGCACTGTTCCCACAGCTTGGCCGCCGACGACCCCTTTCCACATCGCGATCACCGCATGAACGCATCCAAGGTGGTAAGAGCCCTATTGACGAGTGACAGTTATTTACACCGTTGCTCACGGTTGGACACCTCTAGATTATGGTCTGCTCTCTCTGTTTTGTCCCAAAGACCGTGGATACAGCACATGGGCGCTTCAATTGGATGTGCATACTTTATCTGCACATAAGTGAATGCAAATTTCCAAGTCTTTGTTCAATTGACAAACAAGAAGGTTTCCCTAAAAAATATTAATAACATTCTAAAAGCAATAATTACTTCTGCAAACCACACAAATTAAAATGACTGATGTTGAACAAAATTCACATTGGATGAACTCCCAAGGTGTAGGACTCTGTGCGACTGTACACGCCATGTGCAGTCCTCATTTGAAAGTGTTCAGTTCAAAATTGAAGAGGAAGCAGTAGAAAATTTCTTTTCTAAGAAAAATTGGAAAACAGATTGCAAAAAGTACTAGATCTATAACGGTCCACAGAAGATCTATTACGTAAAGTTGTGGATAAATAATTCTCAAAGTCAGATGTGATTATTTTCCTTTCATTCAGTTTTTTCCCTAGCAAATGCATAGCGCGTGGAGTTATCGTCAAACAAAGACTGTCCTGGAATAAGATTATTATTAATATTATCGTAAAAGCAATTCTTTACTCCTAAAAACTCATGATATCTGGTGATTGCAGCCGGTTTTTCATAAAATTGAAAAAATCTTCAATAAACTTGGGATTTCTCTTGGATTTGGTTTTGGACTATGGCAGTCCTTTCTGTTCGGTGAACATCGAATATATTCTGGGAAGCTCGAATGGTTCATCAAATCCAGCTCTCGAGTTTCAGATCCTCGTTCTGCTTCCACAAACAGCATTTCCATCCGCCGCGTCGCGTTTGCTACCGAAAGATATTTCACAGATATTACCTCCCATAGACGATAAACCGATCTGAATAGTACCTCAGTGAACATTGGTCAAAGCAAACTATAATAGCATATGCGTGAATAACAGAACACACGTGATTAAAATTGGAGAAATCACATTAGGAATAAATCAAAGCTTGACTTCTTCTTTGGCGTCTCATATTTGAATTTTGCTACGAATTGGAAAAGAATGAAAAATCAGTCTTTGGAATAAGGTTCACAGCACAGTTAGTTTCAGAGGTATCCTATATCTGAAGTTGGATGAAAACCCTGCGAACAATTGACCATTGAGTTTTAATTGAGTCGTTCAAATCTTTCCTCTTCCCTACTATATCCGATTACCGTCCTCCCCTTCCGCCCTCACACTTTCTAACCTCGCACTCATGAACATTCCGCCTCTCTCCACCACCCTTTCCACATTCCCTTTCCTTGTAAATTCTCACATTGATCACGGATATGTTTGCACGGAGAAAATGTGTTTAGTAGCCATTACGATAAATGTGTTAACACAGACATTGAGGTCATTCTGTAACTTTTGATATTTATTCTGAGAGCACCTATAATCTAGGAAGGAACAGGAAAAACGAAATTCTAGAACAAGGAGGTAAGTAAATTTTGTAAATAAAATCGTCAATGCACGGGGAAAATATGTTCAGCAGCCGTCACAGAAGTTTTGTATAAATCGAACATTTGGGCTCTTCTGTAAATTTTCATATTTATTTGGAAAACATCAATAATCTAGATTGTAACGATTACCAGAGTCAAAGTGGACGCGCTTCAGTAACCTTCGAGTATGGTAATCAGTTCTTTCCGGAATATAGAGGTTTTGGAGATGATAATCGAAATTGACCAGAATACAGTGCCGGTCTTTCCAGTAGGCTGAGCTTGGCTATATCCGAGAGGAAGGTAGGGGATGTTTTCAGGGGCGCCAGTTATGAATTTAAACATAGCTACATCTGAATTTGTCGTACGTCAGGTAAAACATCCCTTACAAATTGCATGACACTTAAGACTCGTAATCCCGAAACAGACGATCATAATTGAAGGGTGGAAGTTCAAAAACAAATAAGCACTATTTCAAGAAGGATCATTTTCGTCATTGAATAGGTGGAAAGTTGACCCTTCTTGAAATGGCTCTTATACGTTTTTGAATTTCCACCCTTCAATTAGGCTTCACGGAGTTACTAACATAAGGTCGCTCTAATCTCTGTACAACATATGTTTCTGTAAACGTCAAATTTTCTCCCAGTACCGCCCTTAATAACCTTTTTCAATGGACGTTACGGACAGGCTGCTGGGAAACTTCAAGGCAGCTCGCTGACCCTCTGCTCGCAGGGGTCCGATGAACTGAAGGAATATGGAAACTAAAAGTGAAATTTTTATTCGTAATTATGATATTTGGAATCTACGGCTTCTGGCTTAACCAAAGATATGTTACTCGGCGTTCTTTTGTTCCATGTATATAATCATTCTTTTCTACAGACATTTTGCTCAAGATATGATAGATTCAATGCTCTCACGATGATCCATTATGATTGAAGGAGGTGTTTCGAGTTTTGATCGTGTATAAAAACTTCAAGTTTTGCCGACAAAATTTTTTGTTTCATACATGACCGACACCCGAAACATTTCCGAAAATATCGAAAAGGGTCGAAAATAGAAAAGTTTCCGATAAAATATGTCTTCTTGGCTTGAAAATCCATAACAATCTGGATGCGATTTGTTTTACTTTTTGTCTGAATAATCTTTTCTGGTTGGAAATGAAAATCTTTAGCGTAAAAATAGTCCATTTTAGTCTCAAAATTAGTTTTTTTAAATTCAAAAGTTTGGTTAGAAACTAATCTTTTTGGTGAAGAGGTCAATCATTGAATTGAAAATGTTCCTTTTCTAAAAGAATTTTACTGTGCTTGGTTTAATATTAAAACATTTTTACTTTCTCATTCTGAATGAGAAGGCATCGGTTTTGTGTGAAAATTGACTTCCGCGGATTTGATGAAATCCCCACGTTTTGAGACCCCCTGAGTCAGAAAAAACGGTTTTTGCGAAGGTGTCTGTCTGTCTGTAGTTTGTAGTCTGTAATCTGTGTTCTCGATAACTTTCGAAAGAATGATCGGATTGTATTGCCCTTCGGCACACATTTTGAGAGGCCAAAAAGACAGGTCGAGTTCGTTAACCAGCTATTTTGGGAGAAAAATGGAAGAGGGGGAGCATTTTGAAAAAAAAAATTTGGACTTTTTTTACGAGACTCAAAAATTGTAGGCACGGTTTCTTGTAGCAGGTAATAGTGAGGTAATTTATCCTTATTATTTTTTTGATAAGAACAAAATTGTCAGACTTAAGGCATTTTCAAAATTCAAAAATCTAAACAGAAAATGTGAATTTTTGGCCAAATAACGCAAGATTGAAAAGAATGTCAGACGGAAAAAATGTTTCTTTTCGGGAGCCCTACAAGATTGCGAATAGAACTTTTTAAATTTTCTCAAAAAATCAAAAATTCTCACTTTTGATCGCACACAGAATAATGAAAAATAATCTGGGAACTTGATAACTATCGAAAGAATGATCATATTCGATTTCGCTTTGGCACGTTTTTTCAAAACCGGAAGAGAAAGGAGGATTAGGTTAACCAGACATTTTGGACCAAAAATAGAAGAGGGGGAGCATTTTGAAAATTTTTGAGACCATGAGAATGTGCCCGTGCAGCGGGCAGATTTTTCTGTTTGAAATAAAGACAATTATATTTTTCTCAGACGATTAATTTCTCTATTGTTTGATTAAACGACTTTTCATTTTAAATTCCGGATGTTACATCGGGTGGAATATCAACTTTATTATATTTCGTGAAAACTGTAACTATTTATTACAAAATGGACTGAAAATCCAAAGGTCTCTCAAAAAAATACCTTCTTTGACTGCAAAGTTCAACGATTTGAATGAAAATGCAACCTTCTTCTTCATATTCGTCCATTCAGTTGAAAATTGAACTGTTTGCTTTCTGATGAATGGAAATCCATGTTTTTCGGTTCAATGGTCGTCTTTTTTCTGGAACATTTGTCGTTTCATCCTGAAAACTCAACTCTTTTGTTGAATATTATCTCTTTTGGTAATTAATAATTTTTGTTTTTTGGTCGAACTTTCAAATATTCATTGTAAATGAAATATATCTTGACGCATTCATTTTACCCATCGCAGTGCTGGCGCCAAAAATACATGTTAAAATTCCCAATAATACGAATCATGGTCATACGTCCAGTTACGAAATTTTCATTGCCAACGGTTCAGGGTCGACATAGACCTTACTCGTCGAGTCTGACGAGGATACTCGAGGCCAGCATGGCAGTGCACACCAATGGCCGCTATTGAGCATGCAAGGCAGTGCCGATTTCCAGGCGCAAGAATTACTTGATTTTTAATTCGAACAAAAATAAACAACAAAGCAATATTCGCAAAAAAGAAGTCTATGCCAGCCTCCATTAGGGTCTAAAGATGAGGGGGGACAAATATTATAACAAACAATTCATCAGTGTAAGAGAATTATGGCTTTGGCGAAAACATATCTTTGACGAAGCACGTTAAGAAGCAAACTTCAGGTTATGAACGTTACTACGGAAGAAATATCCGTAAGATCTCCCCTGCGCATCATTCGACGGGGAAGATGTTGGTGTAATCTGCCCAAAAGTCAACGTTGCACTTTGAATTTATTTGAGCCTTACATCTACAAATGCAAGTGGTGAACACTCCTCTTCTGTATTCAAACGTATAGGAAATTACTTTAAAGAACTGGTTACGAAACGATCTTCTTCCTCCTCTACCCTTTTTTACAGGTAATGCGCACCTTTCGGGTCCAATTAACTCCGGTATAATTATGATACTATCTGCGCAGAAGGAAGAAGAAAAACCGGTAGAACTGTATATTCGATCTGAAAATGAAAATGATAACATATGCAATTTTTTACCATTTGTTGAATCCTTTCGTGTTTTTCATCATAAAAAACCTGGAAAAGAGGTGAGGAAGGGGGGCGCTGTGAAATAATTTCCTAAGGGCGCTAACTTCCTAAGACTGGTTCTAATGTCTGATTTCTACCAAACTTTTTGTAACGGCTACCAAACTAATTCTCTCTGTGTAGATACAAAGCACGTACACGGAGAAAATTTTTTCATTAGTTGTCACAGAAGTTTTTTTGAAAGTTGGAGATAAAATCTTTTTAGTAAATTTTCATAATCATTCCAAAAACCTCTATATTCTTGACTAAAAACAATGCCCCGAAAACGAGGTTTAATTTTTGGAATCATGTGACACTTGCTCACGCCGTACATCACAATTCATCTCTGCAACAAATTACGCTTACGCAAATTGAAACATTAAGTTTTCCATTTGGAATATTGAAAGGAAAGGTACAAAGAAGCGTTGATGTACTTCCTGATTTTTGAAACTACAGAAGAAAATTTACGAAAATCCTTTAAGAAAAACATGAAAGTCTACGAATTTAGAACTAAAGGAACGTTGTCCAAAGCCTTCTATTTTATTTCCCAAATCATGACTCTGATACCTCTATTGTTGTAAACGCAAGATATTGCAACAAAATTGTTGGAGTAGTAGGAATCGTATCTAGCCTTTTCACATTCTGCTTTTCGCAGAAGATTAGCACAAGTTTTATACCCTATCTCAGAGATAAAATTTTGAAACCCGGAAGTACTTCGGGAGGTGTTTTTGCTCCTTATCATTTCAGATATCTTGTTATAATAGATTATTCAATCATGGATAAAACAGAAGCAGAACAAAAAGCGTTGAGATTTTCCGTTCGTCACATGGAAATTCTTGCGAACTTCGTACTCATAACACAGATGCATTGTCAAGAAAGCGGAGTTAAAATCAACTCCGAAGCATACCCTATAAAAGTTCCACCATTCGGAGTAAACGGCATGCGGAGTAGAAGAAGACGAATAAATATGTAACTCTTAGAAAAGAACTCCACATCATGATGTGGCGAACAACTGCCAAGAGAGTGTTTGCAAGTTTTCTGCGAACGCAGCTCCGAACGTTAACTCCGTAAGAAGTCTTGCCACGACTCCTTAACTCCGGACTGAGCCTAGTTCACTCTGAATGCACTTCAAAACCTTTTACTAACTCTATTTTACTCTGGTGTAAAATATGCGAAACTGAATGTAATCGATACTGAGTCGATTTTATACTCTGAAAAATTGTACTCTCAACCCCGCTAGCCATTTACTCCGCACATTTGAAACAGTGTGCGCAGCTAGAGTACGCGCATTCGAATAAGGCGCGCATTTGCTGCAATCTTGGTGATTGAATGAAAAATAACAATGCAAAGCATAGTCAAATCATAGCGTGAAACATATGTAATACATTTTCTAGTTTTAAGGGGAAAGCGGATAATGCAGCGCGGGCGGGAAATGTGTCGTGGTCGCTTTTACTACAATCTGCATATTATAAACCATTGAGGTCAGGCTCAGTACATGCATTCATGGGTGCAATCTCAAATTGTCAAATAGTCAAAACTAAGGTTACCCAAGTTATTCATTTTATTTTTGAAATAAAAAGATTGTTTTGGTGTTTTTCATCTTTTCTAACTGTTGCCAAAAAAATCATCGAAGCATCTGGAATTTTTCTGAAAACTTATCCAAACTTTCTTGATAATGTTCTTCTGAGTTTTCTGAAGAATGCCATGTGTCATAAATGAGTGAACATCTGCAAAAACGAGTCTTATTCCAATACTACACGAAAGCGATTGATATTGTGCGGACGACCGTTTTAATGTTAAAATGTCGAAATGCTGAATATTGGATGTTGACCAAAGGTGAGTTTATTCAGTCTCAAATATTTCAATTTGCGTACTTGCAAAAATATTAATTCCTTGCGGAATCTTTGCAGGGGTTCTTAGGAAATCAGCTCTCGCGGTGAATAGAATCGAATAAAAAGGAAAGAAACCAGCATAGAGTCAACCTTTTGGTTGAACAATTGATAAACCGTATGTGAGAAAGAGTCATCATGTTGTTATGAAGCAAACGTTCTTTCCTATTATTTGATGCAATTTTATGTTACATATCAGTTTCCGAAACATAATGTTAAAATCTATATTGTAGAGTGTTATACAATCAAGAAGATTTTTTACAGTATGTTCGAAAATCAGAATACCTTCATCGTAAACGGCCACTGCAGGGGAAAAAAGGTGCAATTGCATGTTCTTGAAAATCGTACAGCATTTGACTCTTACGTTTTAGGAGGCTGGTCATAAATACGTTTTCCTGTGTCTAGACTCTAGACCAACTGGAGAGTGGATCTGAGGTTAAAAGGATTCCCTTGTTCTCGTTAAGACATTCAAAAGGACAGTGGATGCTCGTTCTTGGCGAGGTCATCTACTGGTCTACCTGGTCTCAAAAGACTTGTATTGTAGTATGGCTTTATTTTCAGATATAAGCACTCCAGGGAAATCATGAAACCCTGAAAGAAGGGAAAAGGCGTCACGCATGGTCACACATTTCCATTCTAGCCCAGTCAATAGTAATTGAAAAAGGCCTGTAAATAGAAAAAATTTCGGGGTCCAAGCTTTTGGCGCAGAAAGTTTTCTTTTAGTTTCAAAATTAAGGTTACACAGTCTTGCTCTTAAATTTGTGTACGCTAAATCCGCCATCTTGAATTTTCTTTTTTTTTTTTTTGTTATTTCGCGTAATTTTTATTTCACAACAAAAATGGTGAAAGAAAAAGTTGTAAAAAATGGTATTCCCTACATTTTCTATCCGATATATTTTCCGAATTGATAATATTTATTGCCGATATCGAGCAAAAACTGCAGGAAATTGTGATATGGGCCCAGTTTTCTCAATTTTGCGGCCATTTGCGTAAAAAATTAGTGCCATCTTTGAATAGCGAAGTTGTAGAACATGAAATTTCCGATAACTTTTGTATCAGAAGGTTTTTGATACGGGCCATACATGACGGTCGGGAACGCGCTCAATATAGCGCAGAGTGGGAATCTGGCCGCATGACGTATTACGAGTCTTACGGACGGAAGAGCGTTCTCGGAAACACGCGACGTATACCCGGGTTGAGTCGCTTTTTCCATCTTTCGCTACATTGAGCGCGTTCTCGACCGTCACGTGTGTTCCGTATAGAAAACTTTCTGATACGAAAGTTATTGGGAATTTCATGTTCTACAACTTCGTCATTTAAATATGGGACTTATTTTTCATACAAATGAATGAGAAATTGAGAAAACTGCGGTCAGGTCACAATTTCGCGCAGTGTTTGCTCAATATCGGTATAATAATGATGCGGAAAAATTGTTGTTGTAAAAAATAAAAATTACGCGATATAACCAAAAAAAAGCATGGAAATTCAAGATGGCGGATCAATAGTACACAAACTTAAGGGCAAAACTGTGAAACCTTCATTTTGGTGCTTAAAGAAAACTTTCTACGTCAAAAAATTGGACCCCGAAATTTTTTCTATTTAAATGTCCCTATTGACTGGCCTATTCGGATCTCAAATTGGAACCCAAATACGTAAGTCACCCTTCGCAAAGGGATTCGCTTGGAATTTAGTGGGAGGTAAATGAGATTCTATTTAGGAATACCTAAATAAAAGAAATAATTGTGATTTTACCATACGATTGTATGGTGTTTCTTCCATACTTTTGGATATCCCCTACAAGTATGGAGATTGTTCGATGGCTTCTTTGAGTTTTTCCATACACTGGCTGAAGTTCCATACCCCGTTATGGTAAAACTTCAAGTTCAGGAAGAGTCATTGATTCGCGCGCGAAACACACGCAACCGACTACAGTGCGCATGTGCCACAAGAAACGAAGAGCCCTAGAGTGTCATGGCGTCTAGTTCAGAAGTTTTGGGACTACGGAGTGACAACCAGGGGCGCAACAACCCCAGTGTCTGAGGTGTCCGGACACTGGGCAAAGAAATCCCTGTATACCTCACTGAGTAGCACGGTATCCTATTGGGAATTTAAACTTGCGATGCGAGACCTGATGGCCATCGAGCGAACTAACCAACATGGCTGCCTATGGGGAA
>WSXT02188845.1:0-20113 GCA_011762715.2 Neuroterus valhalla | reverse complement strand
CACTCGGATTAGTTCATCCCCTCCAGATTCTCCGGACGCTAAGAAATCCAAAAAAGTGGGGGCGATGCATAGGGCTGGTATCGTGTTTGTTTTTTGTCTTTCGAATCGTGATTTGTTTTTCACTCTTATGTATTGTAAATATGTGAGAAATTTTGAAATTGAATATGAGAATCGAAGAAATGTGTAAACCGATAGGAGAAAATGTACAAAAGTACATGAAGTGAAATAACAGTCTTGATACATTTTTATTGTGCTCCAAATAACACTATAAATGCATTGGAAGTAATTGCTTCTACTCCATATATTTTTAAACATACTCTTTCATTGGTTTACTCACTTTTTAAGGCTTTATATTCCATTTTGGAATGAGTCACATATATACAACACATATACAGTACATATACACATTCCATACAACGTTGACTCAATGGCCGGCCAACTGCTGACGCTACCGTCTGTCTATCCTTCTGCATAATTTCGACGCCTCCTAATCATTCTGTCCCTTCTCGGAGCAGCATAAACATATGCACGTATCTTCTAACGCTCCATTCACAGTCACGTATGTTGGCGCGTTAAAAACAGAGTGTCATATTTCCGAAACGCAAGATCAGACACGCGTACGTCGTTACCTGAGAATTATACTCACGTATCGTATACGTAAATCTTGTACCGTATACGTGAGAATGATTCTGAGGTAACGACATACGCGTCTCTGAGCTTGCGTATCAGAAATATGACACTCTGTTCTTAACGCGCCAACATACGTGACTGTGAATGTAGCGTTAGAAGTGCATATGTTTATGCTGCTCCGGGAAGCGACAGTATGATTAGGAGGCGTCGAATTTTACAGATTTGAGCTTCATTTCAAGATCTTTATTGAATAACCAGTCATCTGCTTTAGTTGCGTTCAACGTTTCTTCAATCAAAGAATTTAAATTTGAAATAATAAGTAGACGCTGTGGCAGTGTTTCTTCTTGTTGCAGATCTACCAGTAAGCAAGTGGTATCGCTCAGCATTGCAATAAGGAGTATTCTATACATCTCTTCCTTTCCTGACAGATTTGTTCGTAGATGCCCTAGGGCTGCCAAGCAAAGTGCAACCTTCCGTTTCTTTTCTATAATTTTGATGTCTCTTCTTATTGATAGTTCCCTCAATATAGTTCCCCCTTAATGATAGCAACCCTTTCTGTAAAATATCATTTCAACGAACAGAAGTGTCAGTATGGGTTGGTGGGCTTTTTTAGACATCAGCATCCAGCCGCTTCCCCATAATTTTTAGAAGTTCAGGATCCAGAGGGGCAGAAGAATCGTCGAACTTATTATTCTGAGCGTTGGTGGCTTCTGCGTTCTCTTTTAATGCATTGGAACCATTTTATTTCAAAGCCCCATTTTTTTCGATCGCTGAGAGGTTATCTCGTCTTCGATTTGGTATTTCACTTTCTTCTTTAGATCCTTTTTCAGAACAATACCTACGAAAATGATGAGAACTACTACTGGATCATTTTGAAAACGATTCACCTGAGCGGTCTCGCCATTCGTACCGTGAATATCGACTTAAGGATCGACTTCTTGCCTCACGAGTATGTATTTGTTCTATTGCGAGATGCGACCGCTGAGATGAATCACTGTGTAATCTACATAAATGCCGGCACTGAAAGTAGGGTACTATAAAGACGAGTATGTGCATCTGACATTTCAGGTCCTTGGAGTAGAGGGAGTATGGCTACAAAGTATACATTAGACGTGAGATCTAAAGCTCGATTGTAATACAAATTAGATTTTGAAATCAAGAATAATAGTTTGAATTTGTTGATAGATGTGCTAGGAAACCTGCGTATAAATATTCTCCTACCAGAGTGTTCTGATAGGATGTTTCTACGTTCGATTGGAAATTTATATGAAGGTGACCATAACACCACTTTAGACGGTATACCATGTGCACTGTATGACGTACACAAAATAAGTGTACAACTTAGTAAATAATCAATGTGAGGAAGTTATTTTGAAAATGTAATTCGATTTAATTGTTATTTGATTGAAGAAGTTATTGACCTACGTTTAATGATGACCTGTGTAGGCCGTTTGTGGTCTTTACGATTGCAGCTTCCACATCTCATTTCAGAACGCTCCGAAAGAAAAATATTTATTGACATGTTTCCTAGAACGTCTTCAAACCAATTAATACTATTATTTTCTAATATTTATTAATGTAAAGAGCCATTCATCACAATTGAGCTTCAAATTACCCATTTGATTCACACGTTTTATTGGGAATTCAAAGTTGCAATGCGAGAACTGACGGCCATCTAGCGAACTAACTAACATGGCCGCCTATGGGATGTACGTATCATTGTTTACATGCGTGTTGCACTCAAATGACGTGACAATAATAATTTTTGTGTCAAAATAATCATTTAGAAATACATAAGAAGTTTTTTAAGTTAATGTAAAATCTCAAAAATGGAATTCTCTTGGAACCCTAGAAAGGGAATTGATACTCGCAAAGGCAATGAGTGCTATGTTGTCAATTGTGACTCCATAAAAAATATCAACACTAATTTGAGTTTCCATGAAGTACCAAAATTTGACAATGGTACTGTTACAGTGAAAAATCTTGTTGGAGAAAGCATTGTTGTTGATAAAAATTTCGAATGGTTAAAACGACTCAAGATCCATGCACTGATCAACAAAAACTAGTTTGCTGAGTTTGCTCTCTGCATTTCAGCGTCGATGACTATGTATATCCTGGTAGGTTTTTCATACGGTTATTACATGACTATTTAATAGAATTATTATCATGATCATTAAATGAAATCTATGGTTAATCCAATCTCCCCCTTTGTGAGTCATTCCACACACAATTGTAAAACCAGAATTGATTGCTCTTCCACCTTCGATCATGTTTCTGGAAGACGGCGTTGCAACATCATACTCACACAATGTTTTTAGAGATACTTTACTTGAATGAACGTGTTAAGACTAATGCAAATCATATGCATGCCGAATCCCATAGGCAGCCATATTTGTTTTGATACAGCAGCGTTAATTTGCCAGCGGTGGATGTTTTCTTTGCCAATACATACTGCATCTACTCCATAGATCAAAAATGGCGGATGCACATACCCATCTATTTAGAGCTCTACAGAGAGCAACTGTGTGCTGTACGTGTACGACAAGTTGGTGAACGACTGCGTAAATTGCGCCTCTGCCGGCTCCGAAAACAGCTGTGTGATCTTCGCTTGTATCGTTTCCTCGAAGTTTCTTTATATTAGCCGATCGTGGTGCCTCGTATCCTTTAAAACAAATGCCTGCTTCTGGTTGTTTCACCTAGCTGATGTCTAAACTTTTATAGGTTTTGGATCTTGTCCAATCTGGAATAAATATCCGGTCGAAAATATTGTTGTCTGTTGGGAACTTATCCTCATCTCAACATGAATGTTTTAATCTGAGAAATGTATAAATCATCTCGATGAAAACATTGTTTTTATTGAGGAAGCTTGTTTCGGTTTTTTTTTTCAAGAAAATATGTTCCTTTGACAGAGGCAGACGACTATCAAACTTTGTTGGAAGAAAACTTGTCTCAAATGAACCAGCAATAACAAAACTAGCCTATCGATGATGAAAACACTGTTTTCTATTCAGGAAACTTGTTTCTTCAGTTAACAACTTATAGAGTTGCAACATTGTGGGAACGTTTCTTTTCATCGAAGTGATCCTGCAAATTTTAAAGCTTTATACTTACTATTTTGTTTCATTTTTTCCCGAAATTATTGTTCATTAAATTTTATATGTACAGCATAATAAGTGAGCCTCATTCCAAGTAGTTATTGTCTGGAGGGTAGCAAATTTAGTTTCTGTTTTCTCCCTGTCTCACTTCTCATTTGACCCTAAGGTTTCTTATATAGTCTAATGCCTGAAAATTTTCATCCATCTAGCCAATTGCTGTGTGAGGTTTCATTTACGTTTATATGCGTAATGCGTACAGCATGCTCAGGGAAATTCAAGCCCATACAACTTCGAATCTTAACATCAAACAGGCGTATCCTTCAATTACGCGGAAGGAAATAATTAACGAAATTTACTATTTTCTATCGTTTCAAATTGATGTGATATGAGATATTAAATGTTTCATATTATCTCGTAAGTCATTTGTTTTCTAAATTGCATAAAAGGGCGTATCCATTTTCTTGAAAATAAAATGGATATCAAATTTGAAGCCAATCTGGTGGAGGATTGGCATACATGCATATTCGTATGCGTCATATATACGGAGAATGATGATTGCATCTCATAGAGGACGTTGAACCAAGTTTGTTTTCACCTAATTAAATGAATATTAGATTCAATAAAATTTGCGGAGCGAAACTAAGATTAACATTTCTTCTTTTTACAGTTTCTTTTTATAAAACTTGTTGTTTCATAATAAATTGAGGGACAAAAGTTGTGTGGTTACAAGGTGACTACGGTCGAGAGTGGAATTAAATACCACATGGAACACGGGACCTTTTTAAATGCAAATTCATAATCGCATAACCCTTACCAGATACATCATTCGCCATAAAACCGTGGGACACCTGCAATAGATATAAGTTATAACTATGAGAGTATTTATCATTTAAATCAATCACTTGACCGGTTCAGACAAACTATTAATGCACTAAAACTTTGCAGGCTCCCCACGTTTCTCGTGGGAAATAATGTATCAAGTAACGCGATTGAAAAAATTAGTTAAATGATTCACAATCAGTAGATCTTGACTCGTTACTGTCGACGATGTGGTAAAATTGTTAGTCGAATGTCTTGACACCATGTGTGATAAGTTTGATGATAATCGAAGAAAGGCGAAATAGTCAGGAGGTGTCGTTACCCAGCATTATCACCATGACGTTTGTCTGTCGGAACTAAAACTTCTCAAAGTTGATCTGGCAGAGGGGGGTAAAAGTTTGAAGCTTTTTAATTATGGTAGATAAGATTAAAGTCAGAATGGAGGAACGAACTTCACCTTATAGCAAGATCACAAAAATATTCAGTTTTTTTCAACGAGATTGTGTTACATGAATTTATAAGATATTAAGGAATACGCTAATAAGCTTGTAGAATCTTATCCTGTGTATTTGGCAGATTTTTTGGCCTCTGAATTAGAATAATGAATTCCTTCATTAATATCTGAGCACAAGAAGAATCAGAAATTACCTACTGTGATAATTCTCAAATGGGTTGTAGATTCTGATATATTATCCATTTTCCATATGTTTATATTGTGATCAGAATTTTTCCAGCTTAGCCCAGTCAATAGAGACATTCAGATAGAAAAAATTTCGGGGTCCAATTTTTTGACGTAGAAAGTTTTCTTCTAGCGTCAAAATGAAGGTTTCACAGTCTTGCCCTTAAATTTGTGTACCCCACATTTTTTATTCAAACAATTTTTCCGAATCAATAATATTTATTGTCGATATCGAGCAAAAACTGCGCAAAATTGTAACATCGGCACAGTTTTCTCAATTTTTCGTCCATTTGCATAAAAAATAAGTGCTATATTCAAATGGCGAAGTTGTAGAAAATGAAATTTCCAATAAGATATCATATCAGGAAGTTCTTTATACGGGACATACATGACGGTCGGGAACGCGGTCAATATAGTGCAAGGTGTGAATCTGGCCGGATGACGTTGTATTACGAGTCTCGCATCCAGAAGAGCGTTCTCGGAAACACGCGACATACACCCGAGTTGAGTCGCTTTTTCCACCTTGCGCTATATTGAGCGCGTTCCCGACCGTCATGTATGGCCACCATAAAAAACTTTTTGATACATAAGTATAGAAAATTTCATGCTCTACAACTTTGTAATTGAAATATGACACTTTTTTTTCATGCTAATGGCCGAAAAATTGAGAAAACTGCACCAAGGTCACAATTTTGCGCAGTTTTTGCTCGATATCGGCAATGAATATTATTAATTCGGAAAAAATGTTCCAATAAAAGTGTGGGGAATACAATTCTTCACAACTTTGTTCTCTACCGTTTTTCTTTTAAAATAAAAATTACGCAGTAAATAAAAAAAAAAAAAAATTCAAGATGGCAGATTTAGCGTACACAAATTTAAGGTCAAAAAGGTGAAACCTTCATTCTGACACTAAAAGAAAACTTCCTACGTCTAGAAATTGGACCCCGAAATTTTTTCTGTTTACAGGCCTTTTTCGATCTCTATTGTCTGGGCTAAGCTATTACCATAAAAAACTGTGGAGCTGGAGGACCTTTTAATGCTAGCTTGAGTTAAGTCGGAATATCATTTAACTATGACTGTAAAAAGACTGCCAGAAGTAAGCTTACTGGCGATTTACGAAGATATTGGCAAAGGAAAAGCTCCACCGCGGGCAAAGAGGCGCTGCTACATCAGAACAAACATGGCTGTCTATGCGATACAGCATGCATATGATTAGCATTAGATTCAACACATTTATTCAAGTAAAGTTCAATTCAAATGTGATAAAAATGTTGCTACTCTCTCTAAAAACATTGTGTGAGTATGCTGTTGCACTTGCAGAGCTGGCACGAGCCATAGATTTTATATCATGATCATGATAATAATTCTATTTAATAATCACGAAATAATTGTATAAAAAACAAACTAGGGAATACATAATCATCAACCCTAAAATGCAGAGAGCAAACTAGTATTTGTTGATCAGTATCTTGAATTTTGAGTAGTTTTAACCATTCGGAACGTTTATCAACAACAATGCTGCCTCCAACAAGATTTTTCACTGAAACAGTACCACTGCCAAATTCAGGTACTTTATGGGAACTCAAATTAGTGTTGATATTTTTTTTTGGACCTACGCGCCGGCTGGTTGTGGGTTCGCTTCCCGCCTAGCACTCTGGAAGAGCCGCGGGAAAGTCGTGGTGCCGGTACCTCTTGAGAAAAAGGTTACTCTAAGCTCTTGGGGTTGGTGTTTTTGGTGGTTTGGAACCCACCTTAAACTGTAGATCCCTTTCTTACTACTAAGGTAGTGGTAGGGTGTGTAAAGGAATGGTGGAGAGGTTCGAGAAAAATGTAAACCCTCAGGGGACACATTGAATCAATCAATCAAATCAACTTCTTATGTACTTCTAACTGATTAGTCTGACACGAAATTAATTATCATCGCGTTATTTGAGAACAACACGCATGCGAACAATGTTACGTGCATCCCATAGGCAGCCATGTTGGTCACTCTGCTAGATGACCATCAGGTCTCGCATTCCAACTTTAAATTCCCAATACTTGAATCATTATATCTCAAAGATGTGATGAAAAAGTCGCATACGGAAAAGCGTGAAAAAGGTTTTTAAGATACACTGTTACGCTTCATATTGTTCATTGCAAGCACGATAATGAATTTTGTTTTTGAAACTTCTACTCAATTATTTGTTATTGCTTCATTTATTTATCTTTTCCAATTATTCATTCAACAAGAGAGGTCCCAAAAAAGGCTGCAGCCGTAGGGCTCAATTCTCCTTAATCCGGCACTGCGGGGGTGGAATGATTTTTTCACGTTTGGATGCCAGAAAATTGTTACGAATTTCGAAACAAAAGTAGATTATCATTGACTTTATAGAGAAGATGAGCAAAACTCAAGGTTTGAGATCATCTTTCAGGTATAAATGATTTTGTGAATACGTACACTGTGTACCTCGTGTACTAAATTCGGAAATTGGTTTTTCTCATTTTCCAACCCTTATTTACAATCTACGCTGTATACGGATTTCTTGTAATGCTGTATAGCTCTTAAAAAATAGTTATCGTTCCAAGTAATAACTTTTGAAACCCTGCCTATTAAAAAAGTATTGTTACTATCAAGAGAAGTATCATTTAATGCACTAAGAACACGTTTTTCCTAATTTTTTAACTTCACTGACAATTCACGTCGTATGACCATTTTTCCAATGCTGCATAGCTTCAAGAAGATAATTACAGTCATATTTACGGCTAATTTTGAGTAATGTAGGATACATAATCTGCTGGTCAATGTGCCAGAAATTGAATTTTCGATGTTAAAGTTTCCTACCAGGAATAATGAATGGTTTTGTGATGCTATTTTATTAGTCTACTTGTATGAATGAATTCCAGGATATACTAGCATCCAGCTAAAAATAACTTTTTTACATATTAAAAATTGATTGATAATCCAATATTATTAAAACATACCAATGGACCAAAAAAAATACCACAAAACAAAGTGCTAGAACGTATTCCCTTCGAGTATATCGACGCACAGTGGTCCGTCGGCCTAATTTTCTGACCGAATCCCCCAAAATCGAAAGGTACCGCACGGGGTGAAGCTTTATATATTCGACAAAAGATAACATCGGAGCTTCAAAACCCAAAAGAGCAGGTGTTTACATTGAGCACTTGGCCCATGGTGAACGTTCAAAAGTGCGATTTGTCGAGACCCGCGCTAGACTATGCACGTTTACGCTTTCGAGCGCTGAACAAAAAGTGGTGAGGTTTTCGTTTTTCTCAATAAAAAAAGGCAAACCACGATGAATATTGTTTCGAAAAGTATGTACATTACGAAAATATTATACAAGAACCATTATTTTACATTTTCAGCCGCAACATTTATGACGGAATACGCGTGCTTTATTTTCCTTTTATTTTTCAATTATATTTCTTCTCATAGAGAATTATTTTTCATCCTACGAGATCCTGCGGAGATTTAAACGTTTCCTTGTGTAGAAATGTATACAGATTGTAAAATCGTCGGCATCACCCACCCGTGTTCACCCTATCCGTCGACATTACGCATTCTGTGAAGCCGGTCACTGCTAATTATATAGCACGTATTTGGGAATGAGCGCCCGAGGGGGAGGGGGGGTCACGGAAACTGGTGTTTCCTGTGTATGTACCTGGGAAGTGTTAGAAATTCATCTATTATGTACACGATGTTTATCTTGGGTTTCTGCAGTGAATATTGTCAAGAAACCAATTATACTAATCAATAAGTGGAAGGGAGTGATGGAAACATTTTTTGGTAATAATAATTTTTCCTGGGCAGGATTCAAGAGGAAAGTTTTTTTCGCCTGTCTTGTAACGAAACTGCAGATTTATTTATGAAATTATATCCGTCGTACAGTATGTCAACAAACGTGCACAAAGTACTGTTGCATGGCCCGAAAATTATTGAACTGGCTATTTTTCCGATAGGACAGCTCTCCGAAGAAGCTCAGGAGTCACGAAATAAAGACGTCCGGAATTACCGCGAACACTCGAATGCTCAAGAGAAAAAAATATTGAAGACATTTTTCTCTGGCTCTAGCTCCTTCGGACCCACTGATTTCTAGTTTGAGGGATACTCCTCCCAAACTAGGAAAAAGTTCGTTTCCTGAAGCTATCGCGCTTCTGAGTTACGAAAGATTTGACTTCAGAGATGCTAGTGGTCAGTTCGTCGTGGGGGCTAAGGCATGAGCTTTGAACCCACGCTGTCTTGTTGTGGGTTCTATTCCCACCTCGCACTCTGGAAGAGCTTCGATGGGCCACGGAGAGTCGTGAGCCCGTTATCTCTAGAGTTTTTTAAGTTCTCTTAGTATTAAGTAGCTGCTGCTGTTGGTGGTTCGGAACTCACCTCGAACTGTAGGTCCCCCGCACCCCTGAGTTAGTGGTAGAGTGTGCAAAAGGAATAGAGAGAAGGTTATGCCGAGACTCTCAAACCCGTAACAAGGAGAGAGTATAAGCAAATATTCCATTCCAACTTCGGAGATGCTGACACAGGCAGCGTTTTCGAAGACGCTGACGATAACGAATAAATTCGACGTTCATCATCGAAATCAGCGACACAAAAAAACTTTAGTAATATGAAACCCAGTAAAATCGGAACACTGATTTCATTATTGAGATCAGTAACCGAACAAACCGTGGTAATATTAATTTCAGCAAAATCGCAATACTTTCCACGGAAAACCTGCGCCATTTTGTGTCCGCCATTTTGTGGCCGCCATTTTGACTTTTGCCATTCTGATTTTATTTTCGGAATGAGCGATCTAGAAAACCTTGATAGCATGAATTCCATCCAAATCGAACTATTTTTGTTTCAGTTCTTGGGTTTTTACCAGAAAATCGGCTCACCGGACCACTGTGCGGCGTCTTTCTCATCGAACGATCCCGATCGCTGTGAATGGTATTCGACAGATATTTGTAAGGATACTGAGACTTTCTCTCGTCAATTTCACACAAAAAGAGATAAAGAAAAAACTCATCTTGAGTATTTTGTGCGGAATGAGACCTCAAATTATGACGATGGAGGGTCAAATGAATACCCAGAAGGAGGCTGTTATCAGTGAGAGCTTTCTACGACTTCTTTTCATTTATTGAATTTATCTCCTTAGCTTTAATGTGGTTCGGGAAATTATATCCTGACATAAAACTTCTTGGAAATAAAAGAATGATGATTATGTATAAAGAAGTATTATTACCCGCGAATCCAGTATTGTCGATGTTATGACATTGTCGAACTACTAGTCCAGAAAGGTTTTTCATAGTTAAACTTCATTTATTTATATAATTGCAAAGTCAGATTTCATCAGTAAAACATTTAGGAAAACATTAAGGAGGGGTTTAAATTATAAAAAAGTAAAAGAGGGTTTATTAAAGAGGAATGAAAATCAATATATCCAAGTGTCGTTGGGAGTAAACAAGGAGGAAACATAACCTAAAGTAAGTTACTCTGAAGTTTTTGAGTTGGAAAAGTAAATTGAAAACATTATTCAGTTACATGAATGCTTCTCCATGTCTAGGAGTGCATCAAACTTTATATTATGTTGAAATATAATAGTTGCTAATCTCAACAACTTTCAAACTATATACGACACAAGGGCTTTTTCAACTTACCAACTTCAAAAGTAATTCCTGGTTATGCGAGAGGTTATTTTCCTGATACCGCGTTACACTACATACACTTGGCGGATGGGGGCTTGATAGAAGGAAGTGTAAGCGAGACAATATATATAACAATATATCGACAATGATAAACAATATTTTCCTGATTGAGCCTGGCGTTGCTGGTCGAAACCTCGTGGAAAATATAAATAGAGGAAGTTTCTTTATGAGAAAAGCTTTTTGGGCTAGTAGATCACCTACGTCAAAGCATCGAATAAACCTGTTTCTTTCTAAGCTTTTCGAAGCTTTTTTTGGAAACTTTTGAACCAAAAGTATGGAATTTTTCCCCGAATAAATTAAAATTTTCACAGTTTAGTTCTATTTTAAAGCAAGTAGTAAATTTTTCCACCAGAAAAGATAAAATCTCAACGAAATTGAAAAGGTCCAAATTGCTACTATACAATATTTTTGTTTGAAAGAAGTTTAATAGTAGACTTCTGCTGTCTATTAAAACATTTCAGTAAAACTAGCCCTTTTTGGCTAGGACCTAAACAGTTCCCGATTAGAATTTTTTGGTCTATCATTCTAATCAGGGTCCAAACAGAGCCTGTTCAGAATACAAAATTGAGGTCAAACTAGACGAACATAGTTTTTGTAGTCGCACAAATAACTACTGACTACTACCTCAACTCTTTCTGTTATGTTTTAAGCCTTCATTTTTCTGCAGGGCTTTTTTGTGCATCAAAAATTTGAAGGATTTTCTCTATTTTTCTGCTATATCAAATGAAAAGAATGTCTATGTCTTCAAATATCAATTTTGCTAAAGAATATGCGTTTTTATGTTGTCGATTCAGAAATTGATTCAATACGTTTTCCTAAAAACAAAACATATTCTTATGCACTGCAAACTCAATCTCGTTCCGGTTTCGGGCTTGGGTATTGACGGCCTTGGAACGAGATCGAGTGAGCTGAAACGTAAACAGTCAGAGCCGAATACACGCGAACAACTGACGCCAACTAAAGCGTAGTTGCAAAAATCTATGCTAGGGTAGTTCTGCACACTTTCAATGCACAGCAGTGGCGGAGAATGGGGCGAAGAGAGTGCCCCTCTCCAAACACCCCGCACCGTCTCGTCCACGAGCGCATTTCGAGGAAGGTGCAGTTTCGGGTGGAATGAGATTGAGTTTGCAGTGTATTGTCGCTTCGAGACATAAACTGTTTTCTTCATTGCAGTTTTCAGAAAATGCCTGTAAAAGTAATGTTTAATTTTTGAGAAATATTTTGGAAAAATTACTTACCCAGAATTCATAGCATTATATAATACGTTTCTATGAATTTTGTCAAATTAAAATTACGTTAGTTAGGTGGTAAAATAATAATGCACAGATTTTGTACGGAATACTGATCGTTTATTTGCTTGAGTCGGTAACGTAAGGCCTGAGAGTGCACATTGCGCCAGAGGGCAGCACTGACAGGGGAGGTAGAGTCAAGCATGCAGCGCACCAAGCTTGAACTCCAACACTCCCTACCGAGGTTGACTCTAGTCACATAGTTGAAATTTCGTTTACAAATAAAGAAATTATAATTAAAATGTTATAATGTTGTAATTAAAATAGTTATCATTCTTGATCGTTTCATTGTTCTATTGTGTAGGTCGTTGAGGTTCCGTTTTCTCTCGTTCGGAACAGTCGTTCGCACGGCTAGTCAGTACCCAAGAGTTAATAGTTGGTTGATAGTTAGCCCGTCGAGTTAGCATTCATACCTCTCGTTTCTCTGTTTCTACGTATATTCATGCCTAGATAATTTTTATTTTTCCCCTGCAGAGGGAGCAAGAAGTTTAGTAGGCCTAGCTTAGCAGTGCTGCCCCCTTGCTTGAGAGACCCAAGTAACCAGCTAGAAGCTAGGTTGACTTGGGAGTTAAGTAGGTACTGATTGTCATGCCGAGCAGTGCTTGGCTTGTGACTGGTTAAATTTGCTTGGCAAGTCAAGCAGTTCCTACTTGACGCCCAAGTCAACCTAGCTTTTAGCTGGTTACCTGGGTCTCTCAAGCAAGGGAGGCCGCACTGTCAAGCTAAGCCCACTGAACTTCTTTCTCAGTATAGTCTGACATTTCGAAAGCAGTAATTAGTTTTGATTCTATTTCTGTCAGCTCTTGACTTTCGTTGCTATTTGCCAGTTATCAACTTCTTTAACTTCTTGTTCCAGCGTTTGGGACTGTTTCCTAGGCCGTGGATAGCTTTATTAAGTTTGCACACTTTGAACCATCGTAATCCTTCAGGGATATTTATCCCGCTAGGACTTTCCATGAATACATCGTCTTCTAATATCCCGTTTAATGAAGCAGATTTGACATCTAGTTCAGATACTCCATAATAGTTACATTTGTTTACTGCGAAAGACAGCCGTATAAACGTTAATCTTAAAACTGCTGCAGAAGTTTCTCTTAAATCGTACGAATTTGAATCTTTAAAACCTCGAATGACTAATCTGGTTTTATACTCTATGTTCCCAGAATTATCGCTTTTACGCCTGACGACCCATCGCGAGTCTATAATGTTCTGTCTTTTACCGTCTCTTCCTATCTTTGGTCGATCTAGAGTCGTCCATATCTCGTTCTTTTCTAAAGATTTATACTCTTTATCCAATGCCTTAATTCAATCGTGTTTTTCTTGGAATTCTATGGCTTTCTAAAGTCTTTAGGATCGCTTTCTGAAGTCGCATGCAAACAGTCGAGGGTTTCATCGTCTGTCTGGACGGTTGTGTTCGTAAGTTTTCCCTCAATTGTTGGAAATTCGTACTAGTCAGGGACTGTCGTTCTGTATGAGGATTCAGCAAAACTTGTATCCAAAATTTTTCGACTTCTCGTGTTATGAGGTTCTCGGCCTGTCGTTTGAATTGTCTTTTGTTCCTCTCAAAGATTCATTCCTCCATTTCTAACGGTCGTTTACCAGGTCTACCTCGTTTCTTAGTCTATTAGTAGGTTTTCCTGCAAGGTTTGGTTGAACCTCCCAGAAACTCCGTTATGTTATAGTGTATCTGGGCAATCATACTGCCGTTGAACATCCTCGCGTCGAGTAAGTATGTCGTTAGTGTAACCTCCCATGTACTATGTTCCTTGATCGGATCTCTGGTAGCAAATCTTTCCGTTCTTGTCAGTAGAATTCCTGAATTTTTAATAAACCATCCAAGACAATTACACGTTTCGTCTTTCGTTTCCAAAGGATATGCAAGAGCCAGTCGTAAAAAATCGTTGAAAAATACCGAAATATATCGGAAACCATGGGGAAATGTAGCTGGGGGGATCTTTCCTATTACATAGGGATATATAACTGTAACAGTCATTCTGCTCTCGTTTGCTTGTTTCGGAAAGACAATTCTGATAGCTTCGTTCTTGCGCGAACTTCGTTATCAAGTATAATATCGTTAAACATTGTGGTTTGGAGATCCTTATTATCCTTCCACAGATTTTTTTAATTTGCCCAAGTATTCTTTTGACGCCTGACCTCTGTGAGCATGCCAAAGCATGTCTTTGTTCCTAAAATTGTCTCGTAATTTGTTACGATTTCTTCGAAACGTTCTGGTAATTACATTGCTGATTTACAGATAGTATCGTATTGAATCGAGTACAATTGTTTCCAAACACCAACGTTCGTTTTATTTACTTCACATCGTTCAAACTTTCGTAATTTATTTAGGTTTCGACAGGATCTTTCAAAAGTCATATGTAAGTATGATGAAATCGGTCTACTCTGTTGATAATATTGCCTCGAAATTTGAAAAAGTTTGTTTTTTGATTCGATATTTATTCTGTGGGGTGACTGTCATATCCAAACCATGTAACAAATCGTAAGTTCTCAACTCAGAAGTGAGAAACTCGTAAAAATGCTCAAATTGACTTTACCTATAAACTGTATTTTAAATGTCCCCGTGACTTGTTCAGTTAATGCCTGAGAGTCTTTCTGCCCGGAGTACAGATTACATTGTTCGTCGTTAGTTTGTGTATTTCTGTGTTTCTTATGGTTCGGACATTTGTTTTCTGTCGTTATTTTTTTTAGTGTATTTATCTCTAGCACTCAGGGATACTGTCGTTTGAGTGATCGGTGACGAAAATTTCAGGCCACTGTTTAGGAAAGGGTCATATTTGTTTTATTTTAGGTTTCTTCACCTTCACCTAATCGGCCTTCCATATTTTGAAATAGATTTTTAGATTCTCCTGCATTTCGGTTTGCATGTCCATCGTCTGGACCGTCATTTTTCTAACTTCTTCATCTTACCGTCTATTCTGTTTTCAAACTGTGCAAGATCGAGCGCAGATTTGAAAACTTCGTTCCGCTGGCTTCCGCTACTACGATACTTCCGTTTCTGACAGTCGATAACAAATCTTTAATCATGTGTACTTCTCGTTTCTTTCAATGTTGATAGTCGATAAAAAATCGGTAATTATTTTTACTTATCGTTTCTTTCGTCGTTGACAGTGAGTAAAAAATCGTTAGTCATGTATACTTATCGTTTCTTCCGTTTTTGACATCTGATCATTATTCGCTATTTCTGTATACGTATCGTTTCTTCCGTTTCAGACATTCTTGTATACTTATCGTGTCTTTCGTTCAAGACATTCGCGTATACTCATCGTTTCTTTTGTTTAAGGCATTCGTTCGCCGTCGACGACCCAGTCGTTCAATCGTTTCTAGTTGTTGAAAGCCAATCAGGCTTACCCTTGTTACTGTCCTTTTTCCCTTCGTTTTCGTTACAGTCGTTCAGACTCCCTAACAATCATTCCCCTTCACTCTCGATAGATCCATTATTTCTTCGGAGGTGGGTGTGGGATTTGGAAGATTGTAGGATTTATCTAGTTCATCTACGTCTGGCTTCGGAGCGTTTTGGGCATTTAAGAGCTCAGCCTTAGCTTTTTCTTAGTCCTCTCTCACATTTTCTTTGACCAGAGAGGATTCAAATTGTTGTATGAATTTTGTAATGTTTGAGCTCCATTTATAGTACTGTCGTCTTAGAGACTGGGTTATGACTTTTAAGCTTGAACTCAATCCCTGCTTTAGGACTGTTAAGATTAAACAAAAGTCAAAACCGTTCAAAGCAGCTTGTTCCTAAACACCCGTTACTGCCGTGTGCTACAGGAACAAGCTTAGTTGTTTTGCTTCTTCGGAAATGAACACAATTTTTTCCAATACAAACAACCCAGAGAAGGAGATGCATGTTTCAAAAAAAGGTCCAATTAGAAACCTATTTGAAAATTTCATTTTTCGCTCAAGTCCCTTGTTTGGATAATTTCCCAAATATCGTTTCTTTGGTTCTAAGTGACATTAAAGAGAACTTCTAAAACACGCTAGCTTTGTTTTAATTCCTTTAGTCAATACATTGCACATATTGTACAATCGTTACACAGCCTTTGCTGTCAATTCAGCTGATATTATGAATTAAAATATAATTTATCTTAAACAATCGTAAAAGAAGCAAAATCATACTGAGAACGGCATTTTCGACAGTGTGTCGTTGACAAGTTTGACTAGTACCGTGATCAAATCGTGTAATTCCACTAATAGTACACGTCTGGACCTTCCCACAATTCTTCACATATACGTTTATGCACACACTCTCTCACACACACACACGTGCACGTATGCCGGCCTCAGCACGCATGCATGCGCATGGATTTTTGATAATAAAAATCTTTCTCGCATGCAAAAAAAAATTTTAATCCATCTTGTTTCTCTATTCATATTTAGCCTTCCGTTATATACAATCGTAAACTTTCCTGAAAGAAAAGGTAGTAGGGTTAGGTTTGCCTACCATGCGGTTGAGAAATTTTTTTTCTCTCCCATAAAAACAGTCCTACATAGGTATAATCATCTATTACGCTCTCTTTATACCGTCGCACATACGGAAAAACATTAGTAGTAATTCAGAAGGAAAATTCCGGGTGTAACAGTCGTTTTTCAATATTTAACGAAAATCTATTTGGCTCCTCTGTGAGTTTCCCACCTCACAACCGAACACAGACTCTTCAGCTGGCCCTGTCCGCCATTACTGTCTAAGAGACACGGCACTAATTGTCGGCCGCACTATTCTAAAAGAAAATAGAAGAAAAACCGCCGTGTCGATGATACCGCACTGATCGGATCTTTCGAGAGAAAAGTAAGACTCCACTTACCCTGTGACAAACCGTCGTTTTCAAGAAAAGGACCCTCGGGGCAGCCATTCACCTCGTGGAGATAAGAAATCGTGAAGCATGCTGCACGGACCCGTCGTCGATTAACATCTCGTAGATCCCTGATCGATCAAAACTGCCTTTCCACTTCATTAAAATTTTTTCTACACGCAATGTAATTGTGCCCATAACCTCTTGGAAGTTAAGTGGTGAAATAATAATGCACAGATTGCGTACAGAATACTTATTGTTTATTTGCTGGACAAACGGTCCTCCACAAGGCACACTCTCGTAAAAAATGAACAGGGTGGACTCAGCAACGCAAGGCCTGAGAGCGCACAGTGCGCCAGAGGGCAGCACTGACGGGAGAGGTAGCGTCAACCGAGCGACGCGCCAAGTTTGAACTCCAATATAAAATTATATTCGACGTTTATATTCAATGACCTAATGATAATTAGAAAAGTTCGAAAATTGTCTTCAACTTTGGAAGAATGGTTTGAAATACTATTTGGCTTATTTGAAACTTCATTCTAATTACATGGTGCAATTTTACGATTTCTCGATTCTGCGTGTAACTAAGAACAAGGCTTTGGAGTACTAGCCAACATAAAACTCTTACATGTCCCTAATTCGTCAAGAACCTTAACATATTTGAAAAAAGATTCAAAAACAATGTACAAATTGATTTACGTTTGCTTCGCAATTAATTTTTTATTAATTCAAAACCTCAAAAGTTGAAGCCATCACGTAAATGCTCATAATAACATAACCTTCATTTGGAAATCCTTAATTTTACTCTGAAGGCAAATTATCTCAGATTCAGTTCGACGTGTTCCAAAAGGTCAAGTTTAATGAATCAAAGATTGGAAGAAACTTTCCGGATCCCTTTTATGAATAGATCCCATTAAAGGGATATTTTAGTTCCAAGAAAACAGCAAGGCATAATTCATTGATGTCAGTGCTACTTTCAGTTCTACAAATAGGACCTGCCCTTCACCCTCTTTTAGTTAAAAATTTTCCGTTTGATATAATCTGAAAAGAACAAGGAATATGCAAACATAATACCTCAACGGATTTCACAGCCCAGAAGGCTTTCACAATAAGATAAATAGGTTTATTTAAAAAAAGAAGAATATAATTCAAATTTAAGATCAAAGCGCTTGAGGTTTTGAATCGATGTGTATGTTCATATTCAATCTACAATAAAATAGTTTAATTTTAAACATTCCGATAAAATAATAAATTTTTTGATCGATAAGTTGAATTTTTGAATGAATAATTGAATTTTCAAATAGGTTATGGATGGTTTCTCAGAAAACACTCATTTTCAACGAAAGATGTAGTAGTTGATATATCAATTATATATAAAGATTTTTATTTTGAATAGAAACAGTTGAATTTGACCAAAACGACAAATTTTCAACACAATGGTTTAATCCTCAAAGGAAAAAGATTAGAATTGTACCAAGAAGTTGGATGTCCAACAAAAGAACAAAATTTTGACTAGAAGAGATCAATTCTTGAAAAAAGAAGTATTTTTTTCGAAAATAGACGAATTTCCTACTCTTCAAGATTTTGCAGTTGAGAGAGAAGAAAGTGATTCCCAAATCAGTAAAAGGGAATTACCCAGGAAACACTTGAATGTTCACATAAAAAAATTTGGATTTTCTATCAAAAATTTATTTTGAATCAACTGGTTGAAATTTCTTTAAAAAACAGTGAAATCCTCAACTCCAAAAGCAAGAAACACTATTTTTTTACAAAACAGTTGTCCCAAGTCTTTGGATTGGTCCATTGGACCGGAATCTCGGTCTTAGAATCGGTGAAAAAAAATCCGGTCCAATGGCACCAGAATTTCGATTTAAGGTATTTGGAGTGTAACTTATAACTTAGTAAGACGAATTTGTAGTAGAACAGTGGGATTTTGAAAAAAAAAAAAAAAATTTCACAAAATAGTCCAATTTTCAATCAAAGAGATAGATAGGAACTAATCAAGTAAATTCTCAACCAATTGATTATACTTACAATCGAATAATTGAATCTTCCAAAAACTACCAATTTCAACTAAGATTAGAATTAAGCAAGAAGGAAATTTTTTTAAATTGAGAAAAGAAACGTATTTTCAATATAGAATTTGAATTTTTAAGCAGAGAAATTATTTTTCAACCAATAAATAGTATTTCCTTCAACTAATGCATTAAAACACGGGGTTTAGAGTTTTTTCCCTCCAGCTGGAGTTTTTTCCCAGTTCATTCCCCTGCTCTAAAAACAGCAACTCCTGGCTCGCTTTACACGCTCTAAAACCCGTGGTTTTCATGCATGTGTTAGGGAAATGAATTTTAAACAAAGTGATGCACCTGCGAACCCAGGAATTGGATTCAAAACTGGAAAAATTTGAACTTCGGGTTGAAAAAAATGTTGTTCCTACATTCTCCTAATTCTGTTAATGTGAAAGTGTTTAATCAATTCAGAGACAAATTGGAGAATGCAGATATACTATCATTTGGATACATAATTTCTAGAAAGATTCGTCGAGCTTAAATGTTTACCTATACAAACGTGCAGGAGAAACGTCTCTGGCATCTCATGCTGTGATAGCTCAAAATTGGAGTTTGATATCCTGTTGTGAAGAAAGCCTGACGTAAGAAAAATGGCGTACACTGTATGGTCCATGAACTTGAAAATAGGAATAAACGATTACCACTCATTGTTGACTTGATACAAAAAAGTAATAGTAACTAAAATACGACATTACATGAAGAACTATGTTTAGAATTCATCACTATTTGTAATATTCAAGTCGGATTGAAAATTTCTTTTGTCCAACACCCGCGAGAGAAATGCGACTCCAGAGACTCGTCACGAGTGGACGAAGTTGCCGATTTCTCGATTCATGGCGTCACAGTGGTCGACGTGAGTACTTTTCCCACTAGTGGTCGAAGTAAGTGAGAGAAACGTATTTAGCGTGGTTAAAGTGGTAAGGGCAGTCAATGCAGTAGATCGCTTCAGTGGTGACATCAGATGTTAACGATGTTAACTGCTCTCAGGCGCGGATCCAGGGGGGGGGTCCAGGACCCCCCCCCCCCCATTTCGGAC
>WSXT02188834.1:0-20114 GCA_011762715.2 Neuroterus valhalla | reverse complement strand
TCAAACTAAAAAATCTTTGACCATATGATATGTGAAAGATAAAAAAGTATCCATATAAGATGAGGTTAAAATATTTACCGGTTTACAATATTTACAATATTTACAATGTTTACAATAATTACAGTCTACATTACTTACCACATTTATAATGTACTTTTTCATGTTCACAAGTCCTAATGCTGGAATCCTTCACTTAATTACATCAAAAACACAGTGATCAATTTAAATAATAATAGCTTGCAATGTAAAACATTTTGACACCTGCATCAAAACAAGAAAGCGTAACCGCTCTAACTTACGTCAATTTGACAAGGTCTCTCACTCGCACACTTTCCCATGCATAGGAAGAGGACAACTGCGCGTCTGCGTACGAAAACTTGGGATCTTCCAGTGAATGTCTGGCACTTACGGTAATGTTTCTATTGCTAAGTGGCAAAACGGGTCTCCTTATTATTCCTTCGTAGTTTTAAGGAATCGCTGAAATCAAATTCGGAGCTCATTTCATCTTATCACGTCAGATTTTCGACATAACGTCATGAAGGTAATAATTTGTTCTTATTTTTGTGTGCCTGTGGAGACTTTTTGAGGCTATGTGACGGACCTGACTCGTTGGTGTGAGATGGACTCCAAATTTGGCTTCAGCGATCCTTAAAATAAACAATGACCATGGTCCGACCCCGGAAGATTTTTTTTTTCTTTTTTTTGTGGCTTTTGACACTTTTTGAGGTTATGTCAAAAACCAGACGTTTCCCGCACCACAAAATACTTGGGGAACGGGAAAGGTATGCGACCTAAATTATACCTATCCATGACCAGTCACCTTCCTGTCCTCACCCCTCCCATCGTAATGCTGGGAATAAGGATAATATGAGACTAAAATTTAGATTTTTCTAATAGAGAATAACATTTTCCGTACTAATAGCTGAGTACACCAATTTTTCTACAGATAAGAACATTTTGCCAATAATTTTCTGGGTTAGAACTGTGAGCTATTCATCCGAACATTCCCTGCAATTTCGAATGTTCTCATGAAGAATAACATTTTTCTTACTGATATATATGTGAATTGAGGATAATATTTTCTGTATTGATAGCGACGTTGAAACTTTGGGCTATTTAGCACAACATTTTCCAAAATTTCAACTTTTTTCATCGAAAAAAACATTTTCCGTATTATTAGATCGATAGATATATCCTCTTCCATTGGGAATAGCATTTTCCCTAATACTATATATTACCATAAATATATTCCCTCATAAAGAATACCTTCTTCTTTGATAATGTCGAGGTAAAGAATTTTTTTCTCAGACAATAATATTTTCCGTATCAATTGTAGGGTATAAATATTTTCCCATGAAGAGGATTACATTTTCCGAATTTATCGTGACGTTGGAACTTCGGACTGTTTATCTCATTATTTCCCGAAATTTCAATTTTCCGTTTCAATAGATTGATAAATAAATTTTTGTCACTGAGATAAACTTTTTCAATATTAACCGCTACGTGAATGTATCATCTCATAGAGAAGAACATTTTCCACGTTAATAGCTAAGTAAACCAATTCTTTCATAGAGGAGAACACTGCCAATATTTTTCTGGGTTGAGAATAACATTTTCCGTATCAATAGCTGGGTAAATATATTCCGAAATAAAGAATAACATTTCCTGTAACAATATCAAGGTAAATAATTTTTTTCCCAGACAATTTTATTTTCCGTATCAATAGCAGGTTAAAAATATTTTCCCATGGAGAATAACGATACTTCGAACCATACTTCTCAACGTTTCCCGAAATTTCAATTTTTTTCATAGAAAAAAAATTTTCCGCTTTGATAGATTCAAAAATAAATTCTCGTCATTGGGAATAACATTTTCCATAATAATCGCTATGTAAATATATTATTTCATAGATAATAGCGTTTTCCGTATCAATACATTATTATATCATTATCTTCCATTGGGAATAACATTCTCGGTAATAATATGTATGTAAAAAATTTTTTCATAGAGAATAAAATTCCTCGTACTGATAGCTAGGTAAATATATTCCCTCATAGAAAATAACATTGTCCGTAATGATGTCGAGATAAATAATTTTTTTTCTTGAGAAAAACATTTTCCGTATGAATAGCAAGGTATACAAATATTTCCATGGAGAATAACATTTCGCCAATCAATAGCTAGCTTAGAACTTTGAGCTATTCATCTTAAAGTTGTTTTTTTTTCACTGAGAATAACATTTTCCGTATTGATAGCGACGTTGAAACTAGGAGCTATTCATCTCAATATTTCCCGGAATTTCAATGTCTGTAATAGCGAAAACATTTTTCTGTTTTATAGATTGGTAAATGAATTTTTGTCATTGAGAATAACATTCTTCATATTAATCGCTACCTAAATATATGATTCCATCGGGAATATCATTTTCCTTGATAATATATATGCGAATAGATTTTTTCATGGAGGCTAACATTTTCCGTATAAATAGATTAGAAGATATATTTTTTAATAGATGACAACATTTTTCCTAAATCATATAATTTTCGCATTAATAGCTATGTAAGGCTTTCGAGGCGTTGATCCCACAATTCCGGTATAAATAGTTCCGAATCGGCTAACATTAATGAATTCCCGTAAACAATAGACACTGCCATAATTTTAATATAATTAACTCAGGCTCACAAATAAGCCTCTTCTCATTCAACAGCATTTAATTAAAAGATAATTAAAATTTTATGACGTAGGAGAAAGTAGAAGAAGAAGTGATCATCTGCAGATTTTATTTACTTTCCTAAAATTGAAAGTAATTTAGACAATAGAAATTACAGTAGAAACTCTATGTCTTGAGTAGTATACATTATACGTAAAAATTACAATTAAAGTTGGAACTTTTCTTGTTGTTTTGGCTTGAAAAGTATTTAGGACTTTCAAAATTTTCAAAAATCAAATCAACCGAGACTTTTCCGGATCTTTAGCCCTACAAAATTCCTGGTTAAAGCAAATCTTCTATTGAAATTTTCGAATTTTACAGCCATAAAGGAGAAGCTTATACAAAAACAATTATTCCCAATAAGGTAGTTTAATTTTCTACCATAGTGCTTGATCTTTTACTAGAAGAGCGTTCAGTATAAAAGAGCAGTGTGTGCGTTAGATCAGACTGTTCAAGCGTGAGCTACTTTTCGAAGAAGAAAAGAAAAGAGGTAGAGAAGAGAAAAAGAAAAGAGAACAAAGAGTGAAGGAGAAAAAAATGAGATAAGGAAAGAAGGGGAAAGTTCGAGAAGAATAGTAGAAGAGAAGGAGAGAAGAAGAGCAGAAGGAAAGGAGAGAAAAGGAGATTTAATATAAGATAGGAGAGGAGAAGAAGAGGAGAGGATATTTAGGAGAAGAAAAGAATAAGAGAACAAAACAGTGAAGGAGAAAAAATATGAGGAGCTAAGGAAAGAAGAAAAGCAGGAGGAAAGTAAGAAGAGAATAGTCGAAGAGAAGAAGAGCAGAAGGAAGAGAGAGAGAAGAAGATAAAAAGAGTTTTAATAAAAGATAATAGAAGAGAAAAAGACGGGAGGATATTTAGGAGAAGAAAAGAATAAGAGAAGAGAATAAAACAGTGAAGGAGAAAGAATATGAGGAGGTAAGGGTAGAAGGAAAGAAGGATAAAAGTAAGAGGAGAATAGTCAAAGAGAAGGAGAGAAGAAGAGCAGAAGGAAAAGAGAGAAGAAGATAAAAAGAGATTCAATAAAAGATAGGAGAAGGGAAGGAGAGCAAAGGATATTTAGGAGAAGAAAAGAATAAGAGAAGAAGAGAAAAAGAGAAGAGGACAAAAGAGTGAAGAAGAAAAAAATATGAGATAAAGAAAGAAGAAGAAAAGTAACGGGAGAGAAGGAGAGCAGAAGGAAAGAACAGAAAAAGAGAGTTAATGGAAGATAGGAAAAGAGAAGAATAAGAGGCAAGGATACTTAGGAGAAGGAAAGAATAAGAGGAGAAGAGAAGAACAGTATAAGAGAGAAAAGGAGAAGAGAAGAGGAGAGTTGAGATGAGAAGAGAAGAAGGGATGAGGATTTTTCAAAGAAGCAGAAAAAGAAGAAGAGAGCCAAGAGAAAATGAAACAAAAGAGAAAAGAAGGAAAAAATGATGAGAGAAGGAAAGGAGTAGAGAGTTGAGAGAAGAATAAAAGAATAGAAGGGGAGAAGAATAGAAGAAGAGGGTTGATAGAAGAACAGAAGAGAAGAAGAGGAGGAAAGAAGAAGAAAGTTAAGAGGAGATGAGATTCGAGAGAAGAAAATAATAAGAGAAGAAGAGAGTGAAAAAAAGAAGGGATGAAGGGAGTTGAGAGAAGCAGAAGAAGAAGTTTGTTGAAGGAAGAAGAAAACAAGAGGAGGAGAGGAGAGAATTCAGAGGAGGAGAGAAGGAGAGAAAATAATGATAAGATAATGAGAAGAGAAGAAAAGGAGAAGCGAGGAAGAGAGTTAAGAGAAGAAGAGGAGAAGAGAAGAGAAGGAGAGAAGAGAAGAATAGAGGAAAAAAGAGTTGAGAGGAGGAAACGAAAAGAGAGAGAAGACGGGGAGAGAATTGAGAGAAGAAGAGGAGAGCAGAAGTGAATAAGAGAAGAAAAGAACGAAGAGAAGAATAGGAGAAGCAAGTTAGGAGAAGGGTATCATAAGAGAAGAAAAGAATGGGGGGAGAAGGGGGATACAGGTTAAGAGAGGAAGATGAGGAAAGAAAAGACAAAGAGAAGAGAAGGAGGTAGTTAAGAGAAGGGAGAAGTTGAAGGAAGAAGAGGGGAAGAGGAGGGGAGAGTCGAGAGAAAAGAGGAAAAGATAAAAAGAGGAGGAGAAGAGAAAGGAAGGGAGAAAAAGAGAAGAAAAGGACAAGAGAAGGAAAGGAGAAGAGGGTTACAGGTGAAGAGACGAAGAAGCGAATAAGCAAGTTAAAGGAAGGGAGGAGAAGGAAAAAGAAGAAGAGAAGAGAAGAAGATGAGGAATAGCGAGAAAAAGTAAAGAGCAGCCTGCATTCTTTTCGGGTTCTGACCTGCCAGGAGATATTTTACCTTGAAAAGGGTGTTTAGTGAAGAAATTTCAGCTGTTTTGTGGGAAATTCTTCTTTTTTGGTTACAATTGACATTCCAATTGCATGATCAAAAGTTCATTTAATGTATTTAAAAATTGTGGTTTTGATTAAAAGTTCAACTATTCCAATACAAAATAAAACTATTTGGTTCGTATTGAAATTTTCTGTTATATATTCTTGTTTTTGATTTGTAAATTCCCTTCCTTGTTAAGAAACCTAATCTCTTTTGTTGAAAATTCAATAGTTTTATTGACAATCTTCCTTACTGGTTAATAATATCAACTACGAAGATAGGAAATTCAGCAATTGAATTTTTTTTCATCTTTTTGGCCTAAAGTTTAACTTTTTTTGGTAGAAAATTTAACTATTTCTTTGAAAATGAACATTCACGTATGTGGTGTAAAATGTATCCTTTCTGGTTAAAAATTCAAAAATTTTGTTGATGATTCGCCTTTTCGGGTATAAACTCAAATTATTTTGATATAAAATTCAACTATTCAACTAAAAGTTCATTCATTTTGGTAGAAAGTTGAACTATTCGTTTGAAAATTGAATATTCTGTGATGAAATTATCCCATCGTTTTGAAACGTCATATTCATGGTTAGGTTTTCTACCCGTTTTGTTCGGAATTCAACAGTTCTGTTGACTAACTGCCTTACCGGCTGTAAACTTTAATTATTTTTGTAGAATAGTCTACTATTTGTTGAAAATTCGACTATTTTTGGTCAGAAGCTGATTATTCCGTGTAAAATTACACAGTTTTGTTAACGATTCGTCTTCTTGGTCAAGTATTCGTCATTTAAAATGGCAATTTTATCATCTAGTTGATGATTGGATTTTCTCCGTAGATAAATAATCTTCTTGGTTGAGATTTTATTCGTTTGTTTCCAAATTCAACTCTTTGTTCGAAAGTGTAACTATTTCATTAAATTTAATTGCTTTGTTTGAAAATTGAGCTATTTTGTTTATACACTTCCGTTTTCCTTGCCTGGGAATGTTGTTTCTTCAACCAGAAATCTGATTATCTTATTTCCAATGAAACATTTATCGTTTTTCCGCGTGCAAATCAATTCTTTTTGGTTAAAAGTTAGAAAAAAATGTTTAAAATGGCCCTTCTGAAACAAACTTTGACATTTTGCCCGACTGCACCCCAGCGCCCCCTCCCTCCCAAGACCATAATCTATATCAGTCCATTGGTTAGGCCGACCTTGTTAGCTTGCCCTGTTTGTGACACGAAATGCATAATTCGCCTCTCAGATTCTTCTCCGAATATTCAAATGAGAATATTTTTCATTCAAAACAATAAACAGTTTTGAGTAACAAAAAAAATTCTAATTTTCAGATAAATGAAATCATCGAGACTCTGAGATTGAATAGAGCGAGGAACACAGTTATGGAAAAGTTATCGGGTGGTGAGAGGAGAAGACTCTCAATCGCCCTAGAATTAGTAAACAACCCACCTGTAATTTTTCTGGACGAACCTACTACGTAAGGCTTTTTTTACATCCCATGTTTTATATTTTATGTCAATCAAGTCACACACCTTCCATACAGCAGATATTCCATACAGCCTCAATTCAAAATACATTAGTGAAAAATAAGACTGCTCACTATGTCGAATGAAGCATTCTTCTCTCATCAGTTCACTTAATCCCATTACAAGATTGCGTCCGTAACTAATAATATAAACTGGTACTGCCCAGTACAGGAAATCAAAAATGAATTCTTAACAAAAAATGCCATTGACACATTTGTCTGTAACGATTTCAAGCCTGCGACAAAGATGAGTTTTCCCATTTTCCTGATATTGTAGTAATATTGAAGTAGGACAATAGCCTCCTATTAATGGAATCCCTATGAGAGATATGGATAATGAAGACGTAATTGAAGCTTAGGGCATGGGCACTATCGCTGATGACCACAAGTACCGGGTATTCTAGAACTACGCCTGGAAATCAAAGTTACCGTTAATCTTAACAGGGTAATCCTGAAGAATCTGCAGCACCTTCAGAAGAATTTCGGCCAAGCTTCCCTAGAGTTCGGGGATGTAGAATATAAAGAAGGGATGGAGATCCACAATAAGAAATCAGGTTGGGTGTAGATGTCAGCAAAATAAGGAGAAAATAGGGTCGATTGACCCAATGTGAAAATGAAACAGAACTAAAAATATGATGAACCAAGTTAACCAAATCATCCACCCCGCACTTCGAGACACTGATACTGATACTGGCATTATTGGTTGAGATCCTAGACTCTCAGAGGAGGAGACTTTACGTTTTTACTGCTAGACTGCGCCAATTAAATAACAGTAGAGCGAGAAGGCAGCAAAATCGAACCTTCTATGAAGATATGAGAAGGTTCTATCGTAAAGAAAGTAGAGAGCAAAGTATGCAGCTAGACACGAAAGTTCCTCAATTGGTGCCTACTGGTCAGATGTTTGAGGAAAAACAAAGAGAAGCAAATGGCAGTATGATCCTATCTACAGAGAAAAAGGCCAAGCATTAAATCTATATTCTCCTTTTTCTTCTACAGAACATAAGAATATTTTTTACGCACAGACTGGGTGACTTGCAAGGTAGTTAAAGTTTCAACAGTACTATATCACCAGCAGCGCCTTCTGCACTTGGTATTTGTCGCAGCCCTAGCATTCTAAAGCCTCCGTTTTTGTCCCTACTCTGCAGGATACCCAGCAAATCATAAAGTGTCCTTTTGGGACAAGCCTCACAGCTGAATCCTCACAAAACTTTGCGTGAGCCTTTAAGCTTTCCCTGAACACTAGGTGGTCTTCATGCTACCCAGTAGGGGTCCTGAGTCCCCGACGATTGGGGTGCGGAATTTTTGGCAGCATTGTCGATCATACGCCATAGTGTGTATAGACGTTGAAAGGTGCGTTATTTGCATCTTGTAATATTAGATCACAACTCTATACATGCAGGTAACCTGCATGCATGCATGCAAAGCAGACAATCATTCCACGTGGTATATGTAAGGACGACCGATTTGTATTATATCCTGGATAGTGGATGGCGTCACAGACTGGTGCCGAGTTAAGGTCATAAATACGTGTGTGTTCTTCTCTTGAGTCAGCTGACTGTATTTACATGCCCAGCCTGGACAGTGTGCATTTAATATTTACTTGGCGCATAGGTTTTGAAACCGAGATATCCGCTTGCATCTACCAAATAGAGGATCCTTCTTTCACGCAATGCAATTAACACACCATCTTTATCTAAAGACCATGGCGTATATTGGAAACAGGACTTGTCAGTAGTACCCCACATAGGAGGTTTATCAAACCCTAGGGCAGGGTTCAGGGAACACCGTTTAGATCCTACCTGAAACAAAGTTTACCCTCAGGTTTTTACTGTAAAGGCTTTCTCCGTAATACTCACTTTCATATCATCTGTGATGCTTCCCTAGAAGTATTCTCTTAGAGTTTATTTCGTTTACTTTGTCTCGCAAAAATTCTTCATTTTTCCGAGTATGGCCTTCAGCCTTCCGATAATTATTTTCGACTCCTCAAATATCGTTCTATTCCAATCTTCTCACATCAGTTCTGGATATTCCACCTGGCTCTTCCAGAACGACCACAACCTAGTCACTGAACAATTCCTCTCACATGCTTCTATAAAAAATTCCTTCTGCCATCTCTGATCCTACAAGTAGCTAAGGAACTATACGATCCACCTCCACTGAGACCCGCATGTGAGGTTAAGGGTTCAATACTCTAGAAGGTGACCTGTTATTCTAGATACTCCGTTCAAGACACCACTGCCTAGTGACACGCAGCCTTCGGCATGGTTGCTGACGCATCGGCTTACGAGCTTATTCAATTGTTTAACCATATTCAGCAGATTCACTTAGTACAGGGATCTTCTATCCGGCACCCGAGGGCGTGCCTAATAGCCTCGTCGAAGTTGCCGAAAATAATCGTGTCAATAGCCTTCCAACATCACAGACTCAGAGGTTCCAACGGTTTTGAGAGGATGAATTAACTGGGAAGCCTAGGTCCGCATATGGTTGCTGTACAAATATCAAACGAGTATGCACCTTGCGTTGGCGAGGTTTTTTCCAGAAGATCATCAGCAATCCAGACCTAATGTCAAGCTTCATCGAAGAGAAAAAAACACATATATGTTGTTGAAAACCATATGCTCACAATCGATTTTATCTTCGAATGATCCCTTATCTACAAACGATTAATGAGTGCTCAATAGCTATAATTGCAGATGATTTCCTTATTGTGACGAAAATAATATGCGACTTTGTACGGAGAAAGAAGCCCAAGCGTACCGAGGAAAATTTTACAGGACGGAAATGTGGAAATTTCAAGAAATCTGCAGAAGTCGATTTTCACATAAAAATACTGCCTTCCCATCACGATTGAAATGTAAAAAGATATAATTATTCTAACAAGACTATATTGAAGATGGACTCAAAATCTAAGAGTGTCAATGGAAATCAGAAAGTCGAATCATTAGAAGCTTGGGCTTGTTTCTGCGTGCGGCGTCACACATCCTAAATGGACAATAAGAGTGCTGTTCAAAGCTTGAGGAGCAGTAACGATCTAGTTACCATCAATCGACTTTGGCTATGCCGCAAGCTACGAAACATCACATAAACTTGCACTGAGCTTACACTGACTACAAGCAAGAATTCTCTTTGGTACTACCTGACTATTTACTACAAGTTTTGGAAATCTTTGAGATCTGCCAACGCAACACTGACCTTGTAGGTCGTGCAATGATGCTTTGAAAAACACGGATTAAGTTATTCGATCATGGCAACCGACGACAACTAGATCGATTTACATCACAATGCGTATCTTTCAAGGAGACTTCTTGAATACAGTATAGTTCTATTAAGCGATGAATCCATTGAGCCAAACACTAAAAAGCATCTGCATGGGGTTTGAACTAAATAAATGCAGAACAGTATATTTATTCAGAAGAGAATGAGAAACTAAAGCATTGGAGTACGAGTATGAAGACAATATGAAGGCGAAGGTTGAAAAAGATTCACACAAATATATAAATGTTCTACAATCAAAAATATAATCTATGAATAGAGCTGGTATACAGCCTTTGATTATAAAATCTAGAGACACTTCAAAAATAATTGCGAAAAAACTGGCGACGTTGAAAGTTGGAAATGGAAATCGCTGACAGTAAAGATAGCTTCATAGGCTGTAACAGAACAATTTACATCGGGTGAAGATTTAATACCGAGTTTCCTGAATCGTGATCATAGAAGCTCTTTGTTCGACCCGCTATGATATATATATATATAATCGTATTGTTGAAAGATAATTACATGCAGTATTTTCTGTCCTGATGATGTCTCACAACGTTTCGGCCTTCGAAATTAGAAAAATTTTCCGCAGTAGCGCTTATTTGCACGCATGGCAACTCAAGCTACTTTATAGTATGGAATTCTATTCATTCTTAAAATAAGAAAAGAATACCCTGATGGTCAAAAAATAGTAGATGATTACTGAGAAAGGATAAGGGTGGGCTATCGCTGGATGAGGAATTTTTGTTCGTCTAGATCCTCAAGTTCGATTGAGGTTTCCGAAAGACCCTCTCATAACTGCTTCTCCGATCGGTTTCTGCAGATAGGCTCTTTCAGTTCCCTTGGGTCCTAGGCTGAGACTTGTTGGCTGATACTTTCTTTGGAGCCTTCAGTCGTGCAAAGCTTTCTGGATCTTCTCAAAAATTTTTGAACTGTACAACCATTCGCTGAAGGTAGTTGCATCTAGACTCGGCTCAAGGACTTCATTCATTAATGGAGTGATAGGAGATTTCTTGCAAGACACTGTTGATTTGAAAATGTTGAACAGCAATCCTCCGGTGTTGCCCAATCATTGAGAAGAACTAACCAATCAATTCCTTCCTCCGATAGCATTGGAACAGCAGATCCTTGCCTCTTTTTCAAGACGTTCCTCAATTCTTTTCTCCTATACAGGTTGCATGCTTGTGTAAATCACATTCAACCTCTGGAGAAGGATTTAAAACTTCTGCAGGAGCTTCCTAAATATCTGGATCAACATTGGGACTTCTTTGATCTCCAGATTTCCTCGCATTATTAAGTGGGACACTCTGGTCCAAGTCTTTCTTCCCATCGGCAGGGAAGATATTATTGCTTGAGTCTTTTTTATTATTATAGAATGAGTCAAGGGTTTGTGTGGAACACGTGGATTTTTGCATGCACCAGCTTGTACATATGTATGCATCCTGTATGCAATATACATCATAAAAGGGTTCGTGTGGAACCTTTTGTAGTTGATTGATTGATTCAATGTGTCCCCTGAGGGTTTACATTTTCCTCGTACCTCTCCATCATTCCTACACACACCCTACCACTACCTTAGTAGTAAGTAAGGAGGACCTACAGCTTAAGGTGGGTTCCGAACCACCAAGAACATCAGCCATAAGTACTTAGAGTAACCTTTTCCTCTAGAGGTACCGGCACCACGACTTCCCGGAGATGAACACTCCCTTGCTGGGCAAGTGTTCACCGCGTGGGCCGCCGAAGCTCTTCCAGGGCGCGAGGTGGGAATCGAACCCACAACCAGCCGGCGTGGGTCCAAAGCGCATGTCTTAGCCCCCACGATCAACTGACCACCTCTGTGGAAACTTTTTTATATGGTTGTATATCTTAATCCTACGAAATACCTAACCTTTGGATTGCCATCAACCACAAGTTCAAACAAGCTTGAGAGGTTATTTATTAGTTGACCTTTCGGCTGCTTAGCATTCCTTTATTTATTAAATCCGAGGATTGTCTATCTCGAGGTCTGCTCTCTGATCGTCCTTTTTTGGATCCTCTCATCACAATAACCCAATTCGATATATTTGTCTTAGCAATTTTTTCTATGTTATAAAATGAACGTAAAAATCTCTGGCGCAGCGAAACAAACATGAAGTTGCTTGCGTTAACATGCGTGCTGATTGGCGTACCACCGCAGAAAAATTTTTCTAATCCAAAGCTCTAAAGGTTGTAAAACTCCATATAGCTGGACTCTACTACAAGTTATCATAAGAACGGGGCGTTGAGTATAATAATGTTTGCCTTGAAGCTAGTCAAGAGTATCTGACCACTGTTTTCACAACCCTATTTTAACTGATTTATATTGAACTCTCTGGCAGTGTTTTTATAAATATATATTTGAATAATTTTTTCAGGGGCTTAGATGAATTGTCATCGATACAATGTATAGACCTCCTTCAAAGGGTAGCAAAAGGAGGAAGAACTGTGATTTGCTCTATTCATACTCCTAGTGCAAGTATTTTCTCAAAATTTCAACAAGTTTATGTCGTTGCAACTGGTCAATGCGTTTACAGAGGCAAAGCGAATAATGTGGTGCCTTTCTTGAAAAATATTGGTATTGAATGTCCTAAACACTACAATCCTGCAGATTTCAGTAAGTACATTGTTGTATCTAATAATAAAACAAACATTATTCCTAATTACGCCCTGTAAATTGATGAATAATTATTAGCACACTTTTTACCATTTCAAATCGATAAAACTTTTAACTTCCTTTGGTATTTGATTTTTCTTATTTTTAGTCATTGAAGTATCTTCTGGAGAATATGGAACTGATCTTATAAGACAAATGATCAGTTATGTGAAAATAAATACATCAATTGTACCAATTACCAGAGTGGAGCAATTTCAAACGGAGTTTTCTGAAAAATTGGAAAAAATTTCTTGGTGGAGGCAGTTTTCAATATTGTTGAAGAGGATGATGCTACAATTATACAGGGATCGAGTAAATATTTCCTTATATTTCTAATAAACTACATATTTAGTGATCAAAAAACATATTCATTACTTTCCCTAATACTTCTCCTGTATTTCAATCATTCCCGTAGTGAATCTTGTAAATTATTGGTAGATTGATTTGTGAATGGAACATTTGTTGTAAGTCCAGAAATTTTTTGAGCTTCACGAACAGAAATAGGATTTCTTCAATTTGAGCGTTTCCATGGAATTTATCTAGTGTGCAGTTAGCACTGATAATCGTTTGTAGGGCTAGCAGAAGGATCCATCGTGTCAGTTTCGTTTGTAAAATAAGGCATCGTTTGAATTCTATGGATTCAAATAATCTTGTCTACACATTTTGATTTTTCATAAGACAGGGTTCGTAAACACGTTACTGTTGATGGCAAGTTAGCTTTTCTTTTGAACGTAAGTTCGAAAGAGGAAAACCCTGTTGCTTGGTTCTCTAGTGTACTGATTGCAAACTTGATTGATTGATTGATGAATATTTTGCTTAGATCTCCCAAAGGCCAATTCAGACTAGCCGTTCTTGGTTGCGGTTCGCCGGTCCGGTTAGAAACTCGGTCAATCAGCGTGTACTTGATCCCGGTTCTGGTTCAGTTCGAGCATTTAGGTTCGATTCTAATTTCAGCCGTGCCGTTCGCAGCTGCAGCTAATGAGAGCGCTCGCTGAAGCCACGAGGCCTGTCAGCTGCTTCGCGAGCTTATTGGTTCTAATAGTTAACGTCACTCACGTCACTTCAATTTGTGAACCGCGCATGCGTGACAATGACAATCGTTAAGCTGAATCGGCGCAGTGTGAGCTGCATGGGCCAACCGAAAACCGAAGTCAACGCGAACAGGCGAACCGAAACCGAGAACGGCTAGTATAAATTGGCTCACACTGCGCCGATTCACCTTAACGATTATTATTTTCACTTATGCGCGGGTCATAGATCAAAGTGACGTAAGTTACGTGAAACAGGCCTCGTGGCTTCAGCGAGCGCTCTCATTGGCTACGGTTGCGAACGGCATGAGTGGAATTGGTTGGAATCAGAAATGAACATCAATGCTGGAACCGAACTGGAACCGGGACCGAGTACGTGCTGATTGGTCGAGAGCCCAAACGGACCGACGAACCGCAACCAAGAACGGCTAGTCTGAATTGGCCTCAAGGCAGAGAGCATCCTCGCGATGTTTCCGTTTGACTGCGGGTGGGAAGCTGTTGTTTTGATATAAGAGATTTCCAGTGCCACTCCGAACTGTTGCAACATTTCTGATAGGAAGTTTTGTCCCTGATCTGATGGCATTTTTCCCAGGGCTCCGGAGGTATAGATATAGTGATTGAGCAATCTTCCTTCAATGCAACGACTTCTCTCATTAATAACACAGGTCTGCAAGGATTTTGAGGTATTTGATGTTATTTACTCAAAAAATGGTGTTTTTTGTTATTTTTGAGTTTATGTACAGGGCGCACAAAATTTTTCCGGTCTATCCCATAAAGAACATCCGTTATTACTACCGTTACCATCCAAAATCAGCCCTTGAACGGCTGTAATCGATTTTTTTCAAAAGTTACAGCCATTCTCAGTTTTGACATATCTGCACACTGCTCACTTATTTCCCTTGGAAATTTTGTATTCTGGATTTTACGTGGTCGATAAATATAAAATCATAGTCAGAAGACATTTTCATTTACAAGATGGTGGATCAAAAGGCTAAAGCCGGGTGAGCATGTTAAAAGTGCCTTTCGCGACCTAAAACAAATTGCACAAATTGCTCGATAGGTGTATAAATAACAAATTTTTTACACGCAGTCATGACCCTTCAACCGGTAGTCATCGCACCTAACCTAAAAATGAAGTGTCTAAAATCATTTACGCGGGGTTTGAGGGGTTCTGAACTCTATTTTAGCGCTACCCAGCAACAACGACATGGACTTAATAAGATTCTGTTCCCTTTGGGGTGCCTAGTTCAAGCGAGTCTCTTCCCCACTCTATTTTCGGGGTGCCTAATTAAAGTGAGTCCCCTTGCCACTCACTATTCGGGGTGTTTTTTTTTGTTAGCGTGAGTCCCCTCGCCTCTCACGTTTTTGAATGCTTCATTAAAGTGAGTCCTCTTGCCACTCACTATTCAGGGTGCTTTATTAGCGTGAGCCTACATAAATGCTAGCTGACTTTTATTGGTGTCTTCAATGTAATGACCCAGATGCTGAACATAACAGGCGTTCTGGTTTGAGGACTCTACTGAGTACAAGAAAAAGATTTCATAAGTCACATTTCACTTGTTTCCATAGAAAATAGAAGGCAAGAACTTGCAGGTCATCAAATACCCTGAATAGTGAGCGGTAAGGGGACTCACTGAAATTAAACACCCCGAAAAGTGAGAGGCAGGGGGACTCACGCTGATAAAGCACCCCGAATAGTAAGTGGCAAGGGGACTCACTAAAATTAGGCACCCCGAAACGTAAGTGGCGAGGGGACTCACGCTAATAAAGCACTACGAATAGTGCGTGGCAAGGGGACTCACTTTAATTAGGCACCACGAAAGGTCAGAGTTGAAGGGACTCACACTGATAAAGCGCTTGAATAGTGAGTGTCAAGAGGACTCACTTAAATTAAGCACCCCAAAGGTAACAGAACCTACCACGTCCGCGTTGTTGTTCCTGGGTAGCGCTAAAAATAGAGTTATTTATATATACATATTCATACACCTATCGAGCAATTTGTGCAATTTGTTTTAGATTTCGAAAGGTCTTTTTAACATGCTTACCCGGCTTTGGCCTTCTGATCCGCCATCTTGTAAATGAAAATGTCTTCTGACTATGACTTTATATTTATCGACCATGTAAAATCCAGAATACAAAATTCCAAGAGAAGTAAGTGAGCACAGAACGCTTCGCCTCAAGGAATTACCGTGAATGCCATTTGAATTGTGCAGATATATGGCAAAACTCAAAATGGTCATTACTTTCCGAAAAAAAATCGATTGTGGCCGTTCAAGGGCTTATTTTGAAGGGTAACGGTAGTACAAACGGAAGCAATTTCTGAGATAGACCTGAAAATTTTTCTACGCCCTGTACCTTAGCTCAAAAATAGCAAAAAACACCATTTTCTGAGTACATAACCTTAAATACCTCAAAATCCTGATGTGATTGAACACTTTTGACCCCGGATTCGGATTTCACGCAAAACATCCTTCGGTAATGACTTCTCTCTTTCCAACAACGAACACAACCCCATTTTTTGCAGACCTGTGTAATCAGGATTCATAAAGTATAGCGAGTTAATCTATCTCGTGAGCTCAGGGGATGCGTGGTATGATCCCTACGGCTTGATTCTCGGTTCTTGTGGTTTTTCTAAGTTGACAAACAGGGAATGTCCAAACGTTCCTTACTATTTCTTCACCGTTTTCAATTTCATATTCGTATTCCTCTAGTTGAAGTCACCATCGTTAGAGACGCGATCCAGGGTATTTTACACTGTGTAGCTAGATGAGTGCTTTGTGATCAGTCTGAATTGTGAATGTGTTCCCTAGCAAGCGTGGAGGTGGTCATTGCCCTTCCCATAGCTCAGAGTTTTTTTCGGAGGTGCTGTAGTTTTCCTCTGCCTTATTAGAGGTTCTGCTAATAAATACGTATGGATGGTCGGTCTGGAACAACTCTGCGCCTATTCCTTCGTTTGGTGTGTCAGTGGTTAGCGTAAATTTCTCTTCAAAATCGTTGAACTCTAATACAAGTGATTTTGTAAGTGCATTCTATAATATTTAAAATACTTCTTTGCACTTTTGAGTGCGGTCTTCCCGAGAAAAGAGTGTACGTCTTCCGGTATTCTAAAGTGCCTGAATCCCCTGATTGCTTCAATTTTAATAGTGCTTGGTATAACTCCTTCAGCTGTAATAAGGTGACCCTGGTATTCTCATTTTGGACTTGAGATTCGCATTAAGGTGGTTTTAAATCTAAGCCTCATTTGTTTATTTTTTCCAAGACTTTGAGCAAAATTTTGGTATGCTATTCTAAGATTTTTCGGAGATCAGAATATCGTCAATGTAGACCGAACATTCTTTTCCAATTGGGCCTCTGAACGCATTATCCATCATACGTTGGAATGTAGCTGGCTCACTTTTCAATCTGAAAGGTTACCTATTATATTCAAAGTGACCTTGTGATGTGGATAACGCAGTGTGCTTTTTTGGACTTATCCGGTCTTTCCTTTCAGAGTATTCTTCTCTCAAAATTCAAATCTTCTCCTCTTCGCTTGCTACTTTTACGAAAAGCACACTCGATTTCCACTCTGTCTTTCTCTCAAGCACCGTTATCACCTTCTACTATTCCTTCAATTTCGTACAACTGTTCACGCATTCTCTCATGCTCCACCTTCAATTCCATGTCAGGCCCTTTCGCATTATTTTTCCTTCCAAACTGTAATTTGTTCTCTCCTTCCTTGAAAAAGCTTATCTCCCTTCTTCTCTCTGTCTTACTATCAATCTGCTTGCTTTCAATACTATCTTGCTCCTTTCATACCTCCTTTTTCTCTGACTTCTACGTGTCCTCCCATTTCTTTTAATTTTTTGTGACTTTTGCCACCTTTTCCTTCACTTCTTCACCCTATTCCTTCCTTTTTCCACCTCTTCTCTCACTCATCCCTAATTCATCCAATATTGCCGATTCTATATGAAACTTTCAATTTTGTTCATCTTCAAGATGTGATTTTTTTCGTAGAATTATATGTACCTGAAGATGTTTCTGCACGTTTTCCTTGGTTTCATCATCGGCGGCCTCTTTTTGGGAATAGGCAATGACGGTTCCAAAACCCTCTTCAACTTTGGTTTTTGTTTCACGTGCCTGATTATCTTTCTCTACGTGCCTATGCTTCCGGTATTATTGAACTGTAAGGATTGCCTACGTGCTTTTAATTTCTTTTAAACAAAGAAACTTAGAAAAAATTAGAATAATTATCAATTCAATCATTGATTTTTTTTTCAGTCCCTTCAGAAGTACATCTCATAAAGAGGGAGCATTTTAATAGATGGTATGACCTTAGCCCATACTTCTGTGCCAATACTGTTTCCAGCATTCCCAGCCAGGTTCGTTCATTACTTATTTTTGTTGAAAGTAAATCAGGGACTGTTTGGAAACTATTCCAAGCTATTTGTATTTCTCTTTGCATTCATTTTATATTTGGTATCATTCAACGCCTGAGAAAATAAGGCATTCATCGAATCGAATGATGGGAAGTGATATTTTTTGAAAAAGAGAAATCTATATTCAACTGACAAGTACAATTTCTGAGTGGAAGGAAGCTATGTTCTACAAAACATTTGATTTGAATTTTTAACTTACGAAGATAAAAAAAAAAGAAAATGTCATATTCTTGAACAAGGAAGATTACAATTTGACCATAACCACTTGGACTCTCAACCACAAAAAAAAAACAATTGTCAAGAGTCACAGTTAAGGTCCTGAACAAAAAAAGATTAATTTTCATTCTAAAAAGCTTGACGAAATTGACGAATTTTCAATAGAATAATGGAATTTGTAACGAAATATAGGTATTTTATTACCATGATCTACAAAGATCAATTTCCTACCAAATAGTTGAATTTTTAAAGAAGGAAGGTTTAACTGTATCCCAACACAGTTGAATTTCCAAACCAAGCAGTTACAACAAAGTGTGAATGAAACACTTGTTTCAGAGTAACATTTACCTGCAACGGGAAACACCCTCGGTAGTGTACATGTTACCAAATTGAGCAGAGTATAGTTTGCCGACTACTTAGGGTACAGAGTTTTATTTCGACAACTTTGTCGGCCATACGCCATAGTCTATAGACATTACAAGGTGCGTTATTTGCACCTTGTGATATAAGGCCGCAACTCTGTACCCGCAGGTAGCCTGCATGCATGCAAAGCAGACGATTTGTTCACGTGGTATATATTATGACCACTGATCTGTTCTATACCCTGTATAGAAGATAGTCATGTATTTTTGGGTTATGATGCACACACTTTTCTATGTTTAATAATGCACGTTTTCGCTAATCCGCATATTAACAGTAGTCAGTTGACCCTGGGGGGAGGAAGGGGGGAGGTCAGGGATTTAGCGCATAAAAAACCATTTTTCGTGAATTTCTCTAAAAAGTATAGATTGAGAAAATCTATGCAAACCTGGTGTACATTATTAGGTATACTTTTAGCAATATTCTGTAATTTCTTCATACGAAAATATTAAAAAACAAGCCGGTGACGAAGCTCACTCCAGAACGTCTTAGAAAAAAAAGGTTTGCGGTGTTCACTATATCTCGGTCGGAAATTATCTGAATTGAAGAAAAAACCATTAAAATTCAGTCAATGTATCATCGAATCCCCCCCCCCCCCTTCCGGGGTTATATGATTGCTTTTTTTTTATTCAAAAATTTTCGATAGAAAATTTGGTGGACAAGTGTAAACTTCTATTCTTCACGAAAAATTCCGCCATTTTGTGGGTGAGAAATCCCCTTAATATAAGAAATGGAAGAAAACAGCTATCCCTTCACTCTATGCATACATGCACGCCAGTGAAAAAAATATTGAAGCGGGAAGTATAAAGTCAATCGCGATTGGAGATTGATATTTCAAAGAAGTTAAATTATCAAAGTTTTTCAGTTTCAAGTGTAATAATCAAACATGAATAAATCTCTAGTCAATGTTATATAAAATATGTAATTTATTCAACATAGTAATTGAATAAAACTTTCACCACTTTATTGAATAGCATTACAAACATACTATGAACATTCAATACGAAATTTAAATTTGAAACCAATTTGAAGGTCCGAACATGTTTATTTATGGAATAATTGGAGTTTTGTTAATAAATTTTAAGAAAAAATTAACATAAAGTTGCAAACTTGTATAATGATTTAAATTATTGTTTAGAACTAAACGCGTCATTCAAAAAAAAATATGATAAAGGTTCAAATGGGGGTATGATTAAAAAATTCCAATTTCAGATGCAGTTAAAAATTTAAACCTAATTGAAGATTAGGATCGTATGGAAATGCCAAATTTTTTGTATTTTTAGCACTTTTTAACTTCTAGAAATGTTTTATTTCAATTATAAACATTTGGATGTTTACAATTATTCCTTAATGCACTAATTCAGATTTATTAGGTTGTTGGCACCTGTGTAATAAATGTCAACCCACAATTGTTAGAAATTTGTAAAAATCGTAGGGGAATTTAAAAGTCACTACGATTTTATGAAGTTGCGCAAAAGTTGCATAATAATATTATCATTTTTCCTATT
>WSXT02188823.1:0-11545 GCA_011762715.2 Neuroterus valhalla | reverse complement strand
ACATAACCTCAAAAAGTATTCAAAGACATCCCCTTAAATTGAAAAGAAATGCTAGTCTGAGTGCCGGACCATATTATGTGTTTCTTCGGTCGCTGGAACCAGATCCGGAATCCATTTTACCCCATCACGTCAGGTTTTCGACATAACCTCAAAAAGTCTTCACAGAAACCTCAAAATGAAAAGGAATGCTAGTCTGAGTGCCAAACCATACTATAAGTTTTGTGCGTCGCTGGAACCGAATCAAAAGTCCATTTTACCCCATCACGTCAGGTTTTCGACATAACCCCAAGAAGTCTTTAAAGACATCCCCTTGAGTACCAAACCATATTATATGTTTCTTGAGTCGCTGAAACCGAATCAAAAGTCCATTTCACTTCATCACGTCAAGTTTTCGACATAACCTCAAAGAGTCTTAAAAGACATCCCCTTAAATTAAAGAGTAATGCTCGTATGAGTGCCTGACCATATTATATGTTTCTCGGGTCGCTGGAACCAGATCCGAAATTCATTTTACCCCATCACGTCAGGTTTTCGACATAACCTCAAAAAGTCTTTACATACACCTTAAAATGAAAAGTAATGCTAGTCTGAGTGCCAAATCATATTATAAGTCTCGTGGGTTGCTGAAACCGAATCAAAAAGTCCATTTTACCCCATCGCGTCAGGTTTTCGACATAACCTCAAAAAGTCTCCGAAGACGCCCTGAACTGAGAAGTAAAATGCTGGGTTCAGTTCCGAACTATGTATATTATATATTTTTTGGGTCGCTGAAACCGAATCCGGAGTTCATTTTACCTCGTCTCATCAGGTTTTCGACATAACATCAAAGGGCCTCCACAGACACCTTGAAATGGAAAGGAATGCTGGTGTGAGTGCTAGACCATATTATATGTTTTTTGGATCGCTGAAACTGGATCCGAAATCCATTTCGCCCCATCACGTCAGGTTTCCGACGTAACCTCGAAAAGCCTCCACAGGGTACAGGGTGTCTGTGAAAACTTTTTGAGGTTATGTTAAAAACCTCACATGATTGGATTAAATGGACTTCAGATTCGGATTCAGTGTCCCCAAAAACGTATAGTAAACATGGTCTGACTTCCGGACGCTAAAATCGATTTTCAATTTCAAATAACATAACCTTAAATAGTTGAATAATAGAATTTTGATATCATGATATCTGGTAAAAAGTACTGATCTTGCGATAAAAAAAAACATTAAAAATCTAAAACTTAAGGAATTCTCAAGTCTTCTTCAAAACTGCTGTGAAATCTCTTGAAATATTTGTCAATCCTTCGGAAGTACGTCTAATTTTTTTCAAATATCTCTCAGTTTTCTCAGTATCCCTTAAGATATTGTTGGAGAAATTCCAATTCATAGATATTCTGTGATAGTCTTCGGAATCTTTGATAATAATTATTTAAAGTCTCTGAAAATGGTTTTAAATTTTTTGAAATGATTTTGAATTTCTCAAAATCTCTTGCGATTTGGTGAAATCGCTCCAAAAAATAAGAAAATTTTCTAAACTCAAAGGTATCTCTTAAAACCTTTCGAATTTTTTTTTAATCTTCGAGGACCTTTGAAAAATTCATTTTTGGTATGCACTGAAATTAAAATGATCAACCTCCAAGTATTAAAAAATGAATAGTGAAGAAATTTCTTTTTTCCATCATTGTATGAAATTGAGTTTCATTCTCTCATCAGGGTAGCTAAATTATCTGTATTTTTAAAAACAATGAAATATTGTGCCACGATAACAATAAGAAATTGAGTTAACAGTTCTAAACAAGTTGAAAGTTAGAAAGCGTATTTTGATTCTAAATTCCATATTTAATTATAAAGACAATCAGGTTTTCAAAAACAATGAATACGAGAAATTTGAAGCTATTTCGCCGAATTTTGAAAGATTTCAGGTGATATAAGCACATTTAAAGTGATTCTTAGGAATATGAATATCATTGCTGATTTTTTTATTTTAACTGTCCGTTCAAAATGACATTTCATCCATTAAAAACTCGGCGATGGAATTCATAAATATGTATACATCAATGCTCTCTATAATGCATCCAAATCAGTGCACATCCGTGCAAGCGATATGTATGTTGCCGTAAATTTTTATGGGAACAATGGGAATCTTTATTTTTATAGGGTAACAAATAAAACTCTTCGAAAGCGATGAAACTACTCTAAGCGACATTTTCCCTTTTTTTACGAGAGTCAGAACTCAATCAAATACATGAAAATCAAAAACAAATGTCTTTCTCAATAAAATAGAATCAAGCATTTGAAATAAAAAAAAAAAAAGATTTTCGTTGGAACAAACAAATTTGAGTTAAAAAAAAAGTTTTTTTAGAATAATGAAAACTTTCTTGCAACCACAGAAGTATTTTTTATAACATTTGCATGAAACCTTTTCGACGCCCATGAAGCGGGGCTAAAGCTCTACTTTTATTTTTAAGGAAATTTTGGTTGCAGATAATAGAATTTTGCGATAATTTGTGGGAAGTTATCATTCGAAACTTATAAAATAACCGAAAACTTCCATAAATTTCCGGAAAATTTATGGAAATTTCTAAATTGAATTTCGGGTTACTTATCTTAAATTGCCATAAATTACCTGTATAATTACTCCAAATTACCGAAAATTTTCATAAATTTTCGGAAATTTATGGAAATTCTCATAAATTTTTAATAGGTTATGGCAAGTTAACATATATCCCTGTGAAATTACCATGAATTAAGGGTTAATCACCATATTTTCCTGTAAAATTACTATGAATGACCAAAAATTCCCAGAAATTTCCGGAAATCCATGGAAACTTATCAAACATAACTTATGAAATAACCGTGAATAACCGAAAACTTTCGGAAATTTATTCAAAATTTAAAATTTAATTTTGGGTTACTCGTCTTAAGTTACCATAAGTTACCTGTAAAATTACCCTAATTTTCCGAAAATTTTCATAAATTTCCGGATATTTAGGGAAATTTTCTTAAACATTTTTAGTCATTTGTAGTAAGTTACAATACATCCCTGTAGATACAACATGAATAACCGAAAATTTCCGAAAATTTAGTGAAAATTTCAAATTGAATTTTGGGTAACTTATCTTGAGTTACCATGAATTACCTGTAGAATTACTATAAATCACGGAAAATTTTCCGGAAATTTATGGAAATTTTCTAATTGAATTTTGGGTTACTCATCTTGAGTTACCACAGATTACCTGTAAAATTACCCTGAATTACCGAAAAGTTTAATAAATTTCCGGAAATTTATGAGGAGTCTTTTTATTGAATTTTGGGTGAATTATGCTTTGTCACCATATTTTCCTGTAAAATTACTACGAATGACCGAAAACTTCCATAGATTTCCGGAAATTTATGGAATGTTATCATTCATAACTTATATAATAACCGTAAATAACCAAACATTTCCGGGAATTCCCGGAAATTTATTGATAATTTTCAATTGAATTCTGGGTCACTCATCTTGAGTTACCATAAATGACCTGTAAAATTACTATAAATTACCTAAAAATTTTAAATTTTCCGAAATTTATGGAAATTTCCCAATTAAATTCTCAGTAATTCATGGTAGGTTACCATATATCCCTGTAAAATTACCTTGAAGAATTGGGAATTTGCATAAATTTCCGGAAATCCATGGAAAGTTATCATACATAACTTATAAAATAACCGCATATATCCGAAAACTTCCGGAAATTTATTGAAAATTTTTAATTGAATTTCGGGTTACTGATCTTGAGTTACTATAAGTTACCTGCAAAATTACTATAAATTACGGGAAATTTTCCTGTTTTCCAGAAATTTATGAAAATTTTTTGATTGAATTTTGAGTTATTCATCTTACGTGACCATAGCTTACCTGTATATTCACTCTAAATTACCGAAAAGTTTGATTTCTGGAAATTCATGGAAATTTTTTAAATTGAATTTCGGATGAATTATGCTTTGTCGCCATATTTTCCTGTGAAATTACTACAAATGACCAAAAATTTCCATAAATTTCCGGAAATTCATGGAAAGTTATCATGCATAACTTATAGAATAACCGTTCATAACCAAACATTTCCGGGAATTTTCGGAAATTCATTGAAAATTTTAAATTGAATTTCGGGTAACGTATCTTGAGTTACCATGAATGACCTGTAAAATTACTATAAATTACCAAAAATTTTGGATTTACCGAAATTTATGGAAATTCTTAAATTGAATTTTCAGTAATTTATGGTAAGTTACTATATATCCCTGTAAAATTACCATGAATAACCCAAAATTTTCAGAAATTCATGGAAATTTCTGAATTGAGTTTTGGGTCTTATTACTCTAAATTACGCAAAATTTTAATGAATTGCCGGAAATTTATTCTTATATTAAATTTTCAGTAATTTATGGTAAGTTGACATATATCCCTGTGAAATTACCATAAATAACCGAAAATTTCCATAAATTTCCGGAAAATTTATGGGAATTCTCGAATTGAATTTTGGGTTACTTATCGTAAGTTATCATAAATTACCTGCGAAATTACTTTGAATTGCCGAGAATTTTCATAGATTTCCGGAAATTTATGGAAATTCTTCAAATTGAATTTCAGGTGATTTATAGTAAGTCACCGTGTTTTCCTGTAAAATCATCATGAATAACCAAAATTTTCGATGAATTTCCGGGAATTTATGAAAATTTTTTAATTGAATTTTGATTTACTCACCTTAAGTAACCATACATTATCTGTATATTTACTCTTAATTACCGAAAAGTTTCATAAATTTCTGGAAATTTCTGGAAATTCTTTTAATTGAATTTCGGGTGAATTATGCTTTGTCGCCATATTTTCCTGTGAAATTACTACGAATGACCAAAAATTTCCATAAATTTCCGGAAATTCATGGAAAGTTATCATGCATAACTTATAGAATAACCGTTCATAACCAAACATTTCCGGGAATTTTCGGCAATTCATTGAAAATTTTCAATTGAATTTCGGGTAACGTAACTTGAGTTACCAAGAATGACCTGTAAAATTACTATAAATTACCAACAATTTTGGATTTCCGGAAATTTATGGAAATTCTTAAATTGAATTTTCAGTAATTCATGGTAAGTTACCATATATCCCTGTAAAATTACCATAAATAACCGAAAATTTCCAGAAATTCATGGAAATTTCTGAATTGAGTTTTGGGTTACTTATCGTAGGTTACCATATATTACCTGCGAAATTACTTTGAATTGTCGAAAATTTCCATAAATTTCCGTAAATTAATGAAATTCTTCAAATCGAATTTCAGGTGATTGATGGTAAGTCACCATGTTTTCCTGTAGAGTCATCATGAATAACCGAAATTTCCGATGAATTTCCGGAAATTTATTGATATTTTTAAATTGAATTCGGGGTCACTTATATTGAGTTACCATGAATTACCTACAAAATTACTCTAAATTACGCAAAATTTTCATAAATTGCCGGAAATTTATTCTTACATTAAATTTTCAGTAATTTATGGTAAGCTGACATATATCCCTGTGAAATTACCATAAATAACCGAAAATTTCCATAAATTTCCGGAAAATTTATGGGAATTCTCGAATTGAATTTTGGGTTACTTATCGTAAGTTATCATAAATTACCTACGAAATTACTTTGAATTGCCGAAAATTTTCATATATTTCCGGAAATTTATGGAAATTCTCCAAATTGAATTTCAGGTGATTCATGGTAAGTCACCGTGTTTTCCTGTAAAATCATCATGAATAACCGGAAATTTCCATGAATTTTCAAAAATATATTGATATTTTTAAATTAAATTTGGGGTTACTTATCTTAAGTTATCATGAATTACCTGCAAAATTACTATAAATTACCGAAAATTTCCATACATTTCCGAAAATGTATAGAAATATTTAAATCGATTTTGGAACTTCCGAACTTCTTTTCGATCATGCTACCTGTTTTCGAACTTCAATATTGACTGAAATATTTGACTGTAAATATGACTGTATTTCGATAAACGTCTGTAATCATACTATTGTCATAAAAGATATCGCATGCGCCAAGGGGGAGAGGAACTTTTTCGACTTCTAATAAAAACACACATTCGTCGGAAAAGTCTTTCTTCGCCCTCTAGGCGCATAATATACTATTATTGTCTTTATAGCAATTGAAAATGTTGGTCCAAAAGCTGGTGAAATGTGAATTTCACACTGTGAACATTTCCATTTGGATGAATTTTGGTTTTGATTAATGACGGATTTTTAATTTAGAAAAACTGTTTGCTTTTATAAAAGAAACGATGTTACTACAAAAAGTATTTTTCATGTACCAATTCGCCGAAAAGTTGTAGGTGGAAACAGATGTGACGGAGCATGTTTCCCTTATTCTTTACCATTTTTCACGTCTAGATAGGCAATTAATTCGAAAGACGGAAGAACAAAGTCTAGAATCAAGATATTTCTACTTTTTATTCAAACTAACACTGCTAATTCTTAACATACAAGTATGAAGTAGGATTACTATAATTACAATTTTGAATTTTACACTCTAATCATTCAAACAGAAAAAGTATATTCCGAGGGGCCTTGAGTTCGAAATTTGAAACATCAAATTTTGAATAATTTCAGACTTATTCATTTCCCAATTGAGAAGTTCGAATGCTTATCTAAAAATATTTAAATTTCAATTACTTTCAATCTGAAATTCTCCTATTTCGAACTTTGAATTGAAAATTGTTCAATTTCAAACATTTTATGAACATCTCGTCCTGAACTAAAAATTCAAAATGGAAAATAAAGTCAATCAGAATGACAAATTATAAAATTTCAATAACTTTCTCTTTGGAATTGTATTATTTTGAAAATCTGAATCTACACTGAGAAACCTTGGTTAGTATTTTTTGTTAAAAATCACCCTAGATTTTACCATCTGAACTTTGCGATGAAGGGAAAAAGCATGTTTTGATAATATTTACTAATTTCAATAGTAACTCGCGGCTACTGTCAGAATTATAAAATATATTAGAATAAAAACTAAAACTATTGCATTTAGTGTAAAAAACGTTTGAAGTATTTGTTAAACTCTGTAGTAAAACTGCAAGTCCGTACTACAGTCATTTACTGATTTTAATAGGAGAAAACATTAAATTTGTTGGATTATTAACTGCAGAAGATAACAGTATTTACAAACTGTAGTAAAATGATGCGCAGGGACCTTGCGCACCAAATTACTAACTGGTTTGCAAAATGTGCTACAGTCCGAATAGAAAAAAAATCTACGCGCTCGATGGTAAACTCACCTTGCGCTCGGTTATGAATTTGCTTCGCGCTACGCGCTCGGCCTTTGTACCCCCCTACAGTTGTATAAGAAGCTTGTGAAACTCAAAAGCGAAATGTCGACTACTTTAATTTGATGAGTGCGAATTTTCTTTTGTTAAAGCTTCTCCGGCTTTAACGAATACATTCTCATAGCGTGTCTCGTGCTGCGCACTCGATCAAAGTTTGACTGGTTTTTCTAGAAATTTGATGAACAAATTTCCTCTATCAATCTTCTGTGTTAGCCTCAGACTTTTTTTTCAAAAATTTCATTATTTCAGTTTTATAATTATCTTTTCTGATTATAATGAAAAATACATATCCTGTTAAAGAAGTTGATAACACATAAAAATATTTTCCTGGTAAAGAACTTGCGTCTATTTGATTTTTTCCGAAGCTTGTGTCAATTGCCAAAAAGTTCATATTTTCCATTATTTATATGCTTTTTTATAAATGAAGCAAGAACCACTTGTCCTATCAAAAAGTTGATTGTACCAAATTTGTAGATCTTCTTTTGGTGCACGATTTTAGTTCATTTACATTTTCCCGTACCTCAAATAGTTTGACCAAAAAATGAATCTTTATATTTTTCACTATTTTTTGTGCGACTAAAATTTGAATTTTCGATTCCTTGAGAAAACTCGAAAAGTTGTAAGGATCATACTGGAGGGCTCCCAAAAATTAACATTTTTTTCTTCAAACCTTTATCATATCTTGTGTTGTTTGCGTAACAATTCTCATTTTCGTTTATATTTTCGAATTTTGAAAATATCACAACTCTGACAATTTTGTTTTTATTAGAAAAAAAATCATGAGGATAAATTGTTTTACTTTTTACCTACTTCAAGAAACCGTACTCACAATTTTTGAGTCTTCTCGATTTTTTGAGAAAACTCAAAAAGTTGTTTTCACAATCTTGTATGGCTTCCAAGAAGTAACATTTTTGCACTTTGACTTTCTTTTGAACCTTCCGTCACTCGGCTCAAAATTATCATTTTCTTTTATATTTTTGAATTTTGAAAATCCCACAACTCTGACAATTTTATTTTTATCAGAAAAAATCATGAGGCTGAATTTTTTTCACTTTTTAACTACTACAAGAGACCGTACTTACAATTTCTTAATCTTTGAAAAAAAAGTCCAAACAAATTTTCAAAATGCTGCCCCTCTTTCATTTTTGATCCAAAACAGCTGGTTGACGAACTCGACTTGTATTTTTGGTCCCTTAAAATGGTTGCCAAAGCACGATCGAATATCATCATTCTCTCGGAAGTTATCGAGTTCACAGATTATAATCTATTATTTTTGTGCGATCAAAATTTGAATTTTTTATTTTTTGAGAAAATTCATAAAGTTGTGAAGTCCATCTTGTAAGGCTTCCAAAAAAAAACATTTTTTCTTTCATAATTATTTTTCATATCTTCCGTCGTTTAGCTAAAAATTCTCATTTTTGTTTATATTTTCGAATTTTGAAAGTGCCGTAACTCTGATAATTTTGTTTTCATCAAAAAACGTCAGTAGAATAAATTGTTCCACTTATTACTCACCACAGGAAACTGTACTTACAATTATCAAATCTTGAAAAAAATGGTCTCAAAAATGTTCAAAATGCTTCCCCTCCTTCGTTTTTGATCCAAAATATCTGACTAACGAACCTGCCCTCCAGTTTCTGACACTGGAAGAGTACACTAAAGGCCAATCAAATCGATTAGTTTTTTTCAAAGTTATCGTGCTCACAGACAGACAGACACATTCGTAAAAACCTGTTTCTCGGGTTCAGGGGGTCTCAAAACGTAGACATTTGATAAAAACGAGGGGGGGGGGGTCAAATTTTACACAAATCTTATACATTCTCTGATGAGAATGTAAAAACAGGAACTCACATATGCAATTGAACTCGAAACCGAATATATACGCTATACAGTATTATACATTACACATCATTTCATATAAATTTAAATTCGGAATTGACAACATTTGAAATTTTATATTTTTATATTCTGAAAACGTACAATGTTAATAGATTATAAGCTGGAACAGAAAAATCGGGTCAGTAGAAAACGAAGCTGGCAGGAATCGAACACGCGTCTTCGGGGCAGCATTCGGGCGATGTTCCATTTATCTACGGAAAATTATGAGATGGGAATGAGAATATCCATATGACCTAAATGATAGAAAGTTGATTGGTTCCAATTATTTTAATCCTTAATTTGTCAACATTGATGATAATTTTATGATTTTAAAAATCAAAATTTTAAATTTAATTAAAATAAGTAGGTAATAAAAATTACTTGACACGCTTGAAAACAAAAACATATGAATCCGTTGATCGGAGATCGACATACGTCGGATATGCTCGGCTGCGTTCGGTTCATGGCTTGATGACTTCTGCTAAATCAGTAAGTAATTTTTGGAAACAATTTTAATAATTGGTAATTACCCCATTACAAAAAGTATAAAATGTCTATAATATACATCTCGTTCCTACAGAAAATATTTAAGCTTGCTATTATCAAATATGAAACCTCCTTATAAAAATAGTACAACTCATTATTTAAATATTAGAATGACGAAATTCTAGCGTTTTGCCCCGATTTGCTAACTATTTCAGTAATTTTTCTTATATAAAGTTTCTCAGTGTAAATATATTATTCTTCAATATTTCAATATGAAATTATTCGATTGTTAAAGCTCCCAAATTGAAATTTGAAATATCTATGTATTTCCAAACCTCAAATACAAAATTCTGTAATGTTGAACGTTTTGAAATAAAGATTTTTCCAAATGTTATAATGCAAAGGTACATTCAAAAATGTTTGTTTTTGGCAGATATCAGATCGAACTTATTCAGTATCAAATTGGAAGACTTTGAATACTCCTTGTCCTTAAATCAAACTTTAAACTGAAGATTCATTGATTTCAAACATTTAATCGATTTCCAATGCTTTTCACTCAGGAATATTCCATTTCGAAAACTTTCAATGTCATTTTATTTCATTCTCTTCGCTTTTCAAACCTTCATAATTTTATGGTTGATTAAATATTTTTAGATATTGAAAATTTTTAATCCAATTTTGAATTAAAATAATTTTAATCGTATGGTCATATTCTCCAAATTAAAACTCTTTTGGCTGGATTTTTTTTATGAATCAATATGGGAAGATTTGAAAGTGGAATTGACATGAGAAGGCAGGAACAAAACGAGTTATTATTGTTCAAGTTACACACTGAGGAAGGCACCAGTCTCCTGCAATTTTGTCTCTGAGAAAGTAAAATCGAACTTAAAGGAAAGACTTCTAAGTCGAAGCACAAAAAATACGAAGTATTGGGGACACACATTTTGTCAAATATGGGACATTCTTTTACAAATCGTACAGATTTGGACGAAAGTTGACCGACCCATTTTCGATTCAGCTTATACTTTTTTTACTCGTTCTTTATCGAAAAAGAGAAGATACGTATTTGAGATTTTTGTTTATTTCGCAATTTTTTCAGAAATAGGAAAGGTTGAAAAATTGAGAATTTGAGTGAAGACTATTTTTCTAAATGCATAACTCCTGTTTTATTTCTAGATAGATATATATTATTCTTCAACAAATTGAAATTGTTATAAACAATGAAAACGTCGGAATTGATTTTTTACTAGTTTGACCCCCATGAATTAGGTTCTTAGTATTTTTATCGTATTCTACGTCAAATTTCCAATCGAAAACGATTTATTTCAAAATGGTGAAATTATTATTACTATCGGAAGAAATTTAATGTATCGAGCGCGGTACCTCACACCGGTGCGCGTATCAAATAGCACGGCCGATTTTCTTCTTTGATACCGTTTTTCTCTCAAATATGAATGATTATTAAATATTTTCAATTAAATCATCTTATTTCTTAGACAAGATGACTTTATCAAAAATTCAAGAAATAAATAATAAGAAGGGAAACATCAATATTGAAAATGTAGATTGCTTGATTAGGATTATTAGGATCATTATATTGATTTTTTAATCACGAGGGACGAGTTTTTACATTCTCATTCTGAATGAGAAGGTATTGGTTTTATGTGAAAATTCATTTTTGCAGATTTGATGAAGTCTCCACGTTTTGAGACCCCCTGAGTCCGACAAAATGGTTTTTACGAATGTGTCTGTCTGTCTGTCTGTAGTCTGTAGTCTGTAATCTGTGTACTCGATAACTTTCGAAAGAATGATCGGATTGG
>WSXT02188812.1:0-20116 GCA_011762715.2 Neuroterus valhalla | reverse complement strand
ATCGAGCGCGAAGCGCGAGATCCAAAAGACGCGCGCCCTAGGCGCGCTCAAACTTGCGAGCGAAGCGAGCCGCGCGCTAAGCGCGCGATGAGAATGTGCCCGCACAGCGGGCAGATTTTTTTCTTTTAATTTTGAACGAAATGTTGTATACAAACGTAGTTTACTGTTTCCAAGGCTTTCCCCAAAAAATCAACTCGATATCTATTTCGCAGCGGACGTGAGTTGTTGCAAAAAAAATCGATAATTTGGGTCACGTGACCCATGCTTAACATGGCCTTAAAGAAGTTGATAACACATTTAAAGATATTGTCCTGGTAAAGAACTTGCGTCTATTTGATTTTTCTTCCTAAGCTTTTGCCGATTTTCCGAAAGTTCATTTTTTTCATTTTTTATATGTTTTTTTTTTATAAAAGAAGCAAGAACTACTTGTCCTATCAAAAAGTTCATTTTACCAAATTTGTAGATCTTTCTTTGGTACACAATTTTAGTTCATTTATATTTTCCCGTACCTTACATGGTTTGACCAAAAAATGAATCTTTATATTTTTCATAATTTTTTGTGCGACCAAAATTTGAATTTTCGATTTTTTAAGAAAACTCGAAAAGTTGTTAAGATCATTCTGGAGGGCTCCCAAAAAGAAAAATTTTATCCTTCAAACTTCTTTTTTCATATCTTGCGTTGTTTGGCTAAAAATTCTCATTTTCGTTTATATTTCTGAATTTTGGAAATACCATAACTCTGACAATTGTGTTTTTATGGAAAAAAATGATAAGGATAAATTGTTTCACTGTTTATGTGCTACAAGAAATTTTACTTAAAATTTTTATTCTTGGAAAAAAAGTCCAAAAAAAATTTCAAAATGCTCCCCCTCTTTGATTTTTCATCCAAAATACCTGGGTGACGAACTCATCCTTAGATATTCTTAGACATTTCTAAGATTTCTAATTAATGGTTGTATCAAATGAATGGGAAAAGTACAGTTCAACAGCGTCCGGACGACAAACTTTACTATTCATGCGGCATGCCGTACGAATAGTCAACATATTCTCATCCGACCGGCCATGCGAATACACTTCGAAAAAAAGGTGATCAGAGTGCGAATACTGAAAAAGTGAGTTCTTAGAGACTGATGTTTTTTCCATACAATTATCTAAACGTGGCCATAGGTGTAGTTCACGGTAGTTGTTTTATAATTAACTATTCAAATAGCAAAATTCAACATTGCCCTTTTTGGTAACACTTGCCTCTTAGATTAAGCTCTTCCGAAAAATACACGAAACAAGAAAAAAATTTACAGAGCGAATTTGTCCCTCCTTAAAAACTCTACAAAAAGTTTTATGTACGATTTTGGCTATTTTGCACCGTTTTGAAATCTGTTTGCATAAGTCAACGGAATTTTTTTCGATAAAAATTGTTTACTGTCAGGTATCATTCCTAACAATTTTTCAATTATGAAGAATCAACAAAAAAAGTTGAATATTTTAATCGAGTAATTATGCGCAGAAATGTTTCGTTAAATTATTATCTAATTGAATTACAAACAAATTCCACCGTTCCTCCAGAACGAGTAAAAACACTTCAACAATAATTTGTGCTTCCATACCAATTTGAACAAAGTTAAGCGTACAGCTTGGACTAATTTATAGGGGTTGTCACCAACAAATTGAAGCTTAATTATAGAAATGGTTTAAGAGATCGAAAATCGTTGGTAGTCAGATATTTATTGCAAATTATCTATACAAGAATATTCATTAATATTCCAAACACCTTAAGACTAGTAAGTCACTTAATAAAGAAAATGCTGTCCAACCTAAATCTAAGGAGTATTTTAGAGAAAGCTATGAAATATCCTGTGATGTAAGAAAAATTTTTTCCCTAACGTATGATGCCTTCCAGTACTAACCCTTTTAGTGTAACTTACTATACTATTCAACACTAGATTTGTTCCGTAAAAATTATACAAAAAATACAATATATACAATATATATAATTCACATTAAACCATAACTCGAGCATAAAACCATTGTATAAAAAAATTTTAATGCATCGATATTATATTATTATATCAATAGAATAATAATATTTAATAGTATAAAATATATAAACTTTAACGAATGTAGCTAATTATTGGTATGATTGAGACAATAAACGGCAGACATGCTCACTTTTTGAAATCTTTCTCCAAAAAGCTTATAAGGCACCTTCAAAAGCATTCGCGCATTTAAATACGCCTGTATGTTTCAAATCATCCAATTTCGAACAATTTTTCCCTTTTTCAGATAAGAATAAATTACAATTTCGAACGAATGCTTTCGATTTTCTTGGATGCACGTTTTTGCAAGTCAGGCAGTTTCATTGCCAAACCCATATTTCCCTGAATTTTGACTTTTCCTTGGAAGAAAGCCTTCTGTGGATTCAATTTTCCAGATATGAAATCGACCACATCGGTATCGCTGATTGTGAAAATAACATCTGGTTTGTCTTTTCCATTGTATTCGACTTTACCCTTTCCAGCTTTAGCGTTAATTACCCAATAACCTTCAGCGCCATCAGGTCCGTTGGTTACTTTGAGCCCGTAAATTCCTCGAACGCCTTCAATCAGTCCTTCCGTATCATCTTGCATGGCGAATTCAAGGGCTTGCAGAAGCGTATTTGCTCTGAATATTGAAGGATCGGCAGTGGCAGCCACGTTGTTTCTCCGAACTGCTTGTGGGAACCCTAGACGGTAAAGGGCGACGACAACCGCACCTCCGAGACCAATATTGTGCTGAAGGGCAAGTTTAGCTCCAGGGACTTGTCTCTTGCCAGCTTGTCCTCTTAATTGCCAACAGAGTTCGGAGCACTGGGCCAAACCAGTCGCTCCTAAAGGATGACCCTTCGAAATTAAACCACCACTAGGATTCACCACGTATTTTCCACCGTAAGTGTTGTTTCCAGAATCTATGAGTTCTCCAGCTTTTCCTGGAGGACAAAGTCCAAGGGCTTCATAAGTGATCAATTCGTTGGCCGAAAAACAGTCGTGTAATTCTACAACTTGCACGTCGGATGGTCTGTATTGAGTGTTTGAGAATAATTTGTCTGCTGCGTTTTTCGTCATGTCGTAACTGAAAAAATAATTAATTTTGAACTAAAATTCAAGAAATTTTATTCAGAATAAATCAAGGGATGGAAATCAGAAGCCAACTTTCAAACCCTTCCTTCTTTTTTTCTTTGGTCCTATTTTAATACCATCAAAAAACATTGAAGAAAAATCGACCAAAGTTTCAGTTTTCATTTAACACCAAGCCAATGAAATCATTTTTTCCACACAACAAAACCCATGAGAAATTCAATAACTGCGAAATGGAAATCTTGAGAGAAACAAACAGAGGCAGTTCAGGAAACTCGTTTAATTCAAGTTAAATTCGAAGAAGAAAGGAAATTTTTGGACAGTTTGGAAGATTATTGTTCATTGTAAAGAACCATACTCTCATGAACATCATTTAATTTATCTAAATCAGCTATTAAATTTATGGAGAACTCTGTTTTTTACTGTACAGGATTTCCATAAATTCTCTCTTACTCTCATTTCTTTGCTAAAGTTATATTTCAACATTCTCCCGATAAAAATTATGATCCACTCATTTTTTTTATGACTATTAAGAACACTATGATAATAACGCTTTGACGGAACATTACTTTTAGTTTTGCTTGTACTCTTGTATCCAGAAATTTGCCAGTCTTTCTCACATAAGCAATTTCACAAATTTCGCAAGCTATTTTATAAACTGCATCAGGTTTTTAAACATTTCTCCACAGGATCGTCACCGGGAGTTTTTGAAGGTAAATTAAATAATTTTCGAAATTTGATCAAAATATGAAAAAACAAGAGTACTGAATGGACTGAATTCTAAATTGTTTCTAATACTCGAATCTTCTTTATGGACAAACCCATAAGACAAACTGACAGCCCTGTCAACTAAGCTTTAATGATTGCAATTCTGTTTCAAATAAGATGAATAGAAGACAATTTATACTCTACCAGAATATGTAATTTTCTGAAACCAGATGGCAAAAAGTTATTGAATTTTCACAGGACCTTTGTGAGGTGTTTTTTTAATGTTTCCTCAGCTTTGAAAAAAAGTCAAAATAGGGCTTACGTGCAAAAGGTGTTAATTTAAATTCAATTTATTTCAAGTTTAGAATAGTCAACTTTTTCCTAATTATACAGACCACTAATCACAATAAAATGAATCCATTCTGATAATAGCTAAAGAGCATACCATCTAAATTTACTCATTAAATTCTTGGTTTTTTCAAATTTTCAAGAATGTCGTGGCTGGACTTGAAACTGTGTTCAAACTGAATTCACGTAGGAAATGTTCACGTATATGCCCAAAGTTAATTTTTAGCACTTACCCAACAATTTTCATGCTGCTTCGCTCGTCAAAGGTAGATGGCAAATCAGTAGACATCTCCATTCCTACAATTTCCACTGCCTGAGACTGAAGGTTGTGTTTGCGTACAAATTCTTCGTTGGCTAAAACCACAGCAGCTGATCCATCGGAGGTAGGACAGCATTGCAATTTTGTAAGAGGTCCAAAGACCTTTGGAGAATTCATGATTTGTTCCAGAGTATACTTATCTTGGAATTGAGAGTAGGGATTGTTGATTGAATGTAAGTGATTTTTGTAGGCGATTTTCCCAAAATGTTCGGGTTTCGTACCATATTTCTTCATGTGCTCAATACCCGCGTTTCCAAATAATTGTGCAGCCATTGGACTGTCATTGATACCTAAGTGAAAGGAGGGAGAATTCAATTTAAATATGTAATTCAACAAAATGCTGATCGAAACCTAAAATTATTAGTTTATAAAACTCAATTCCAAATAGTTATTTTCAAATAAATTAGAAACCTGCTATATCAGCCATGATAGTGATGTGTTTATCCAAAGGATTCGTACGATCGAAGTATTTGGAAGAGAGTGATCCACGCTCCATTTTCTCGAAACCAAGAGCCAAGACACAATCGGCATTTCTGCTTTCTATGATCTGCTTGGCCATTAATAAAGCTGTTGATCCAGTTGAACAATTGTTGTTTACATTGTAAACTGGGCAACCAGTTAACCCAACTTCATACAGTGCTCTTTGGCCACATGTGGAATCCCCATAAACGTAACCAACGCAAGCAGCTTTAATTTCATTGTATGAAATTCCAGCATCATCGAGGGCCTTCAATGTGGCTTCCTTTCCCATTTGATTATAATCGAAGTTCTCGCGTCTGCCTGGTTTCTCAAACTTCGTCATACCCACCCCCACAACGTAAACTTTAGGTTTCTGTGCCATTGCGGAAATCTGAAATAAAATCATTCCCAATATACTGACATTTGAAATAAAAATTTATACATATTTCAAATTCCTATTTTGGTCGAGTCCATTCTGCCATATTGACGTGACGTCAGATTCCAAGAAAAAATTGTTATTATGCCGGGAGGTTCACGTTTTTAAGCAAAAATGAAAAAAAAAAATATATCTTTGGTGTTTTGTGCCTGAATGTAGGGACACAATTGTCAAAACGGCGCTCAACGGTATATATTGTTGCATATGTTCCGTTTGAAAAATCGACATTCCCGGACGATATTTTATCGCTTTCTAGTAATTTATTATAAATTATCACATAAACAAAACTAAATTTTAATTTCACATTCAGGTTCTTTGGGAGTCAAACTTTATAAAAAACTTAACTATAGGCCAAAAATTTTTTTTGTGTATTACCCTAGTGCAGATTATCCCACTATAGGATTTGAAACATTTTGGAATATTTTAAAAGAAGTTTACACTTTGAAACTGTCCAACTATAAGGCTTTTCATTTTTGGAAATATAATTTTTTGAAACACATAGTTGGAATTTGAGAAATTAAATTACATTTTTATTCAAAACTATATGGGAAAGGGGATAAAGTTCCACTAAATGTTAAAATGAATGAAATTCTTCTTTGTTTACATTGAAAATCAAATTTGTCATACATTTTCCATTTATGTATAGTAAATAAAAGAATTCCGCGATTAATAAAACTTATCAATGTTATTACTGTTAGCAGCAGTAACATTATTCCACGACAAATTTCTATTTAAAAAATATATTTCCGTCATTTTTAACAAAAACTTCAGGTACATTATAAACAACAGAAATAATTTTTCCCCAGAATTAGATAAGAAAAAGTAAAAATTATGACTATCAAAACTGAATAAATAACTATTACTTAGCACTCTGTGCGTCCTTTTTAAAATCACGAATCCACTAATTATTACTTATTACTACGCTTCAATAAAATCGTTGATAACTTTGAATTGAAGTGAAATCAAATGATAAAAATACCTGCATTCCGTTAACTGGTCACGTTAATGATACTAAGCAAATCAATTTCTTATCAAAACGATAATATATCACGGAATGACACACCCAGTTCTTTTTTATTCTCTCTTCCACAAGTCACTCACGGTTCAAGGGTCATAAACTTCCACCAGATACGAAACATTATTACAAAAATTTGTATGATGAATAATATACACAAATACCAATAACTAGACAGTTTTTTTGATGCACACAAAATTCCAATTGACAGAACTGCCAAAAATTCAAAACTATAGACAGAGAACTTAACCTCAAAGTCTAGAGAAGAGAAATTGCTTCTACAACAATTACCATGAAATTTATGCACAAACTGATGAGCGCAAAGTCCAAATGAGAACGACTTGCATAAAGAAATGAAAGTAAATAACGTACACCTGCCGACTTACTTATGTAAACACTAACAGTCAACCGAAATGATGCACCTGGAAATTGAAATTACAGCATGAGCACTTAAGCAGATAATTCGAATAATTCGTAGCACAACTTAAATGAAATATTGAATACAATCTACATGCGACAGCCTGTGAGAGACTCCGTTCTCAAGTGATCGCGAACAATAAAATAACTGAAACAAAAAAAAGGACACTTTGAACTCTTCAGTCTTGAGATGACAAGACTGCACCAATAGCTGTATTTTCACGTGACATGAAACCGATTATTCTGGCGTGACGGATGTATCCAGAAGAGCAAAGCGGCTCTATTCACGGATTGTTCGATTCAAGGCCTTAAGATTTTTTTGTAAGATTTGAAATGTAACAAAAATAATTTATGCGCACTTATCTATATCAGTTCTATGATGAATAGAGAAATTCATATAAGTGATATATAATAAAATGATTAAAAGTGAATAAAATGAGACGCTTGAATGAGAACAAATCGGAAATGTGAGAGCAACTTGATTACCGGTACCGGTAATTTTAAATGTCAGCAGGTTTGTTTTCATAACACTTCCGAAGCTGAGGCCGCTGAAGCTTTCCACCGAAGACAGTCGAAAGTTATGGAACAACGTGAATCGTGAGTATTGCGAATCCCCTGTGATATTTCTTTTGGACAGCGAATTTCATAAATCAACTTTTATTGGAAAATATAATTTTTTGAGTTAGAAGGTAAATTATTTTTCATATAAAATTCTATCTATGCTTTACCCTCTTACTGTTTTTATTTTAGTTATAATGCACGTGCTAAAAGTGAGAACAAAGACATTCAATCGACATAATTTATTCCTGGCTCATCGCACTGTTTTCCTCGTTCAAAATAAACTGCTCTATGAGTAAATACTTTATTACTTGTTTGAATGTCGATTCATCTATTCTCGAAGAAAAAATGAATAATATTTTCTTTTCCCACTCGTTTTTGTATTTTTATACTAACAATACGTAGTTACTTCAATTGATGTAAATTAATTTCAATTTCGGGCAATAGTTCTACGCTTCACTTTTGAACTATGTTTTTTGTGAATAATGGAAAGTTTATTATTTTTTGTCAATGAAAAAAAAGTAAGTCTACGCATGAAATTGAAAATTTCAAATTATCAAAGATTGCTGAATTTTTTATATATTCATCTACCTTTCTTCCGTTTTGATATTATTTGGAAATTATCGTTGAAAATATTCTTTATTGAGTAAATTAATTTCTAGATTAAAACAATCATTTTTGAATATTCACGACCCCAAATGAATTCGCTTCACGCCAATCTAGACTTAAATTTCCTCATTTGTCGAATTCACTACGTCAAAAACCATATTAAGTAAATTAATTTAAAACATTTTAAATTGAGTTTATTAGAAACTATGTTGATAGGAATTGTTTTTTAACTATATTTTATTCCAAAAATTATGCTACGTGAAGGGTACCCCAATATTTACTGCGTATCTCGCAATAAATTTTACCGGCTTTAATTTAGAGTTAGAAAATTTAGACATCTTCTTTTCTCGAGAAAAATATTCCATCTCGAATACTCATACTCTCTTTGACCTTTAAAGTACATTGTTATTGTATGAAAGGAAAGGCTATTGTAAAAAACGCTTCAGAGGACACTTCTAAAATATTTACTGGACAAATAAGACTAACTATATTCATACTGAACTGCTGGGATCTTTTAAGGCAGATCGTGCTCTTCGTTCCAAGTTTAGACACAAAGAAATAGCTGGGTTTAAAAGGAGTTCGTTGCCTTTCTGCGATTCATTTGTACACGAACATTTCGCAGAAAGGGTCTAAGCTTAGTAAATTTCGAAATTGAGAGGTCTCAAGTTATTCTTTGTTTACATTTATTATGTAGACCTTAAAATAAAAAAAAAAAATAAAAAAACACAGAAATTACGCGTTCCAAATGCAAGAATCAGTGACAAAAATAAAAGTTCGAAGTGAATTCGATTTCATAGCAACTCGACCATAAATATACATATGATAGACTGACATTGTGAATTTCACGCATTAGGTAAACACGGTAAACAAACACAATTCCATACAATATATACATAATGAATCAATATCTTTTTACGACATTATTTTGTAATGATGTTTCTTTCGTGAAGGATTATTCTTTATTTGAAACTAAGAATATGATCTGACTTTGATAAAACGTTGATAGATATTAGAAATAAGAATTAGGACATATAGGTTCCAATGTTATTCTAAAAATAACATAACCTAAAAATTGATTTTGAATCATTTTGAATCCAATCATTTTTTTATTGAAGCATTTGATTATTTCCTAGAAGATAATATTTAAATACTTCTGGAGCTGATATAATACTGTTGAGCAGATAAAAATTATTTTCTAATTTACCTGAATTATCAATAATATACAATTTTGACAGATGAGAGTTCCTAGTCGAAATCTGGTGCCACCACGGGTGCAGGGTGAATTTTTGCATAGAGGGCAAAATGAGGGGTCGGCTTTACAGAGAGGTTTAAACGGTTACATGCAGGATTTGTCAAGGTCTCAAGATCTACATCGGGGAAGCGTCGCGACGTCAAGCGGACAGCTGTCACGTCGAGCGCGTAGTATCAAAATGGGTGCCGCGGCGAGAGAAAAACACAAGGAAAAGTTCCTGAAGTGTCCCGCGATTCACTCCAGTTTTCACCATGGAGAAGTCGCAAACGAGAAAGAAATCGTTTATCAACACCCGGATCACTGTGCTCAAGGATTCCCGATTTTTGAGGATATTCGAAGGCAGGGCAAACTTTGTGACGTAACCCTCAAGGTAACATAACCTGACTTCAATACGTATTCTTACCTGTATTTTGAGTTATTGAGTCTTTTTGGCTAAATTTCGATCCTTTATATGTTGTAGATGCTTTTTAGTAATATTTATATAAACTTTAGAGTTATTTGAAGCGTTGAAATTCTAATGGGCTCCCAATTCCGAACTGTCAAAATCAATCTGTTTCCAAACTTTTGTTTATTTTCGTGTGTCAAATGTGATCCTATATTTTTCGGAATGGGACTTCAGCTCTTTAACCTAAATAAATATTCCAAGCGAATTATTATTTTTTGATTCCGTTAAAAAATTTGTGAGCAATAGAATGCATTTGATAGCAGGTAAAAGAACATAATTGGTGACTCATTCGAAATTGAAATTCTGGTATCTTATATCCACACATGCTTTGTCGAACACCTCAAGTTTAAAACCTAAGAATAATCATGAAAAATTGAAGGTAAAAAAGTAATGGAGTCAGCTCTGAATTAATACGAGGAAATTAAATTCGAACTGGAAATGTCAAGGAAGAATGGACCATCATGTTTTTTGCACTTGAAAAATGGTAAATATTGATGACGTGATACGCCATTACGATACATTATTAGTCAATAAGGAAAACACAAGATATTACTTTCTTACTCCGTCAAGAATTAGTCGAATTTGACTGAGTAGGAAAGTGATAATTTGTGTTGTCCTTATTCACTGTATCATAATGGCGTATCACGTCATCAATATTTACCATTTTTTATGTGTAAAAAACATGATGATTCTTTCTTGACATTTCAAGTTCGAATATATTTCACTCGTAATTAATTCAGTGCTCATTTCATTACTTTTTTATCTTCATTTTTTCATAATTAATTTCAAATATGCATTTATTTTCTTGTGAATTCGAGCAAATTCGGAGGGTAAGAGCATGTAAAAGTTTTTTTTATTGACCTTCAGGCGCTGTTAAATATTTGTTATGCAATTCGAGCCTCATATTTGTAACATGACTGTTGCAGATCTTTGTATAACTTTTACGGGATTGTTGCGGAATCGTTACATACATTTTTTGACATCACCCTCCCTTGTTTCAGACCTGTTCTCAATTAGTGTAACGTAATGTTATATAACTGTAATATGATCGTTGAATAATTGTTATATAACTGTTATATAACGGTTACATTAAACTATTATAACATTTATGGATAATGGATCAATATTAATTAAATTTGAAGTATTTTTTCCCTACTCCACAATTAGTGAAAAACAAGAGACGATAAAGTTGCAATCTCTACTAGCAAATAGGTTGATACTAGATTAAAATGATTAGATAAATGTGATGAATTTTTTTGATTCTTGAAGAAATCTGGATGAGGGTCATCTATTGAAAAATACTTTTGTTAACTCCAAGAGATTGATGTCAAAGTGATTTTATACATAATTTCACTTATCAATGAATAAAATGTTCAAAATGGTGTGGTTTCAAATTTAAAACCTTAGGAATTAATTAATCTATCTCGAATTGGAAGACTCAATTTGAAAAGTTTCTCGTTTGTATTATTAATATTTGATAACATAACAGATAGAATATTTCGATCTACTAATTATGAATTGATACAAAATTTGTTATCAGGTTGACGACCAAAGTTTTAGCGCCCACAGAATTGTTCTGGCAGCTACAATTCCTTACTTCAACGCAATGTTCCTGAATAACATGGCCGAGAGTAAACAAAAGGACATAACTTTGCAGGGAGTGGACTCAACGTAAATAGAAATTTATTATAATAATTGAATTTGCTTTTTGATCATATAGGGTTGATTCCAAATTCTCCTTCAATAAATTTATCGTTTAGTTCGTGAAATTCATATTTCAAATACGTCAATAGAATATTTCTTGAATTTAATTGATTTTTCTCAATTTAATGTTGAAGTTTGCTTTTCTTTAACGATGTTGATTGACCCCGTGATGTCAAGGGAATCGGATTTACCTTCAATCAAAGCATAAGTTTAAGAGATTTTTACATAATATCCGTCTATGAAATCTAGTTTCCTTCGTTTACGTCTTCGTAAACGGTAAAAATCAGGAAATATATTTTCGATAAGAGGTTTGTGTGAAATCTCTTGGCGGGAATCTTTCAAGAATATCTTTGTGGTTGTACAGTATTTAAATATTAATCCAGACTTAGTAAGTATGTTTATCAATAATTGTTTGTGTTGAATACATAGGAGGACATTATTCTCCTACCAGGATGCCAAGAGCACGCGGTATTCCCGAACGGTCATCCATCCTAGTTCTACGTGCGCCTTGCTTAACTTCAGTGATCGGACGGGAACTGTTTTTTTTAGCGTGTCATGTACAAAAAAAATGAATTCAGATTCTTATAAATAACGTATTAATTGGAGAAGTACTATCCATAGAAGGACTTCGCTATTACTTTCTATAACTTTTTTATTAAAATTTTTGCTCGAAGCCAATTGCGCAGTAACTTGAATAGCTTGAATGTTAGAGGATCTCTGACGAGTTGCTGGGCTCCCGATTCCCATTTCAATAAGGGTCTTAGCGGTTCTGAATTCTAACAATCAATCTCTCTTCAACAAAGCGACGAAAATAGAAGAAATTACGAAGTAAAAAGTTGAGCTTGAAATTAACTATTCAAAAATTATTTTATATAAAATTAAAAACAACTATATTCTGAACTTCCATACGTATTTACTGATTTTTCGTTTCTCACAGAGCCTTAGAAGCCTTGATTAACTTCGCATACAGTGGTCGCATCACCCTCACAAATGAGAACGTTCAGAGTATAATGATCGGAGCCTCTTTTTTTGCTCTCCATAAAGTAAAAGACGTTTGTGCCGAATTCTTAGAAACACGTTTTCACCCTCACAACGTTTTGGGCATCAGACATTTTGCTGACACCTTGAGCTGTGCTTCTTTATTGGAACAAGCTCATAAATACATCCAACATTACTTCCAGGAAGTTTCGATGGCTGACGAATACTTGAATTTGTCATTTAATGATTTGAAGGAATTAGTTTCTAGTGACGAATTGCACATAACTTCCGAGCAGCAAGTTTTTGAAGCTGTTATTAGATGGGTTAAACATGAAGATGAATCTAGAGTGAGGAATTTGCCTGAGTTGCTTGCTCTTGTAAGATTACCTCTTCTTTCCCCAGAATATTTGGCTGATCATGTTGCCAAGGAAGATCTCATCAGGAGTTCTCATCAATGCAGGTACGATAAGTAAAATAACTACACTGGGACTCCAACTCAAGGCGCTCAATTACATGTAATTCTGAGGATGTTCCTCGCGACGAGGGGGTCCACGGGGACGAGCAGGGGTACTGAGCTTAGCCTTGATGGTTTATGCTGGAGTTGAGTAAAGCGGGTCTGTTTTAAGTCGAAGGCTAAAGGAGACCGTGCCCGAAGCCCGACTTATTTTGGAGTCTCAATGTATTCCTTTTATAGTCTCAGACCTAATTTTAGTTAAAAAATTTGTATTCAAAATCTATTTCCAGGGATTTACTAGACGAAGCAAAAGACTATCATCTTCTTCCACACAGACGCTACTTACTAGATAGTTTCAAATGTCGTCCTAGGTGTTGCAACTACACAATGGGTCACATTTTTGCAGTAGGGGGTCTGACGAAATTTGGAGATTCCCTTAGCACAGTCGAAGTTTACGATCCTTTCACTGGCAAGTGGAAGACTTCAGAAGCCATGACGATGTTGAGGAGTCGAGTTGGCGTAGCTGTTCACAAAAACAAACTGTACGCTTTCGGTGGTTACAACGGTTCGGAAAGACTTTCCACTGTTGAGGTTTATCATCCAAACCTGAAATCGTGGAAGATCATCGCTCCAATGCATTGCAAAAGAAGGTGCGTTTTTTTCTATTTAAAGAATAGAGTGGTTTGTTATGGTTAAGGAGGAAGATGTCCAACTCCTAGATCATAATAATATCTGGAATAAAAGTTGCTAATAGGTTCCGGAATACAAAAAAAAGAGAGTATTACTTGATTTGTTATCGTCCCATGATAATACATACATTGCTCTTCTATTCGCAAATTATGTTGGATTCCTATAAGAAAAATACCTCACATATAATCATGTACTAAAACTTTTCCACAATAGCTATTTACATCTATAAATGACCTCAATAAATTTGATTACTAAAGCTTCTACGGATTTTACACGACAAAATCACGACAACCTCTCTTGTCATTTAAAATATCTGATAAGTTGGATTTCCACCAAATTGGCGTCCGACTTTAAAATTAAGTATTATATGCTCATTGTTAGTGACTTTTAGTTTATTGAGTTTCATGACTTTTAGAAAGACCCTGGTGAAAATTTCTCATGTTATTCAAAATGACGCAGAATGGATAGAAGTTGAGCATATTTCAAGGCATTCCAAAAACTTGGATTGTACGCATTGCACTTATATTAATTATATTTTCGTTGTAATAGTGCTGTAGGCACAGCAGCTCTTAATGATTTCATCTACGTTTGTGGTGGATATGATGGAGTAGCTTCTTTGGATACTGTGGAAAGATATTGTCCTGAATCTGATAAGTGGAAGATGGTCAGTTCTATGAACAAGCATCGCTCCGCTGGCGGAGTCGTTGCTTTTCAAGGATATGTTTATGCTTTAGGTGGGCATGATGGTTTGTCCATATTCGATTCGGTAAGAATAAGTTAAGCCAAAAGTTACAAGCTATTTTGTGTCCGCTTTTTTTCTATTTTGAATCTAATCCTCTGAATTTGAATTAGGTGGAAAGGTATGATGCTCAAACCGACTCGTGGACCGTTGTGAAACCAATGCTCACAAGAAGGTGTCGTCTGGGAGTCGCTGCTCTAAATGGAAAGCTGTACGTCTGTGGAGGCTATGACGGATCAACTTTCCTACAATCTGTTGAAGCTTACGACCCTGTGACTGATAAGTAAGTCCCTTTACATATTTTTACATCTGCCTACGTACTTTTTTGAGCAGTAGAATTTTTCACACCTATCGCTCAGTACTTCTAACGCTATATTCATCCGAATTCTTCTCAAATAAATTTTTGCAGATGGGAATTCGTAGCACCAATGACAGTGAGACGTAGTAGAGCGGCGCTTGTAGCAAATATGGGAAAATTGTGGGCAATCGGCGGATATGATGGAGATTCAAATCTATCTACTGTCGAGGTTTACGATCCCGATACAAATTCCTGGTCTTTCGCAGTACCAATGTGCGCTCACGAAGGAGGTGTGGGCGTCGGCGTAATCACAATTTGTTAATGTATAATCGATTTATCACATGAAGGTATCGATCATGATTTTTTTTAATTTAGAAAAGAACTCGTGATTTTGAAGATATTCAACAAAAGATTGTTGACTACCTTTTTTAACTCGAACAAAAACTCTTGCCATTGGCGAATAATTTTAATTAGTGATAACTATTAATTAGTGTCTTCGCATTACTCTCTTCTCTGAAATCTTCGTTAATAATGACAATTTAGAGAAATTGAGCCACTTTTCTGTGATTCAATATATAGGTCTTCTTTTATTGATCTCAAAATTTTTGTATTCGCCATTTAGTTAATTGAACTTGTACTACATAGAATTTGATTTATTTATTAAATGTACTATATTAATTAACTCATTTTATGTGAATGAATTTCTGCTAGTTAATTTTTTTATGTATGCGTGATCTCTTTGCCTTTAAAAATATCGTAAGTGACTTAAATGTAAATTAATAGATAAGACTAGAGAAGGAAAATTACGTCCATTGAGGAGATTTAATCTTCGAAGTTTTCCCAGAGGAGCATTTAATATTTACACTACTGAGTACTAGAAACTGTGATAAATCATAGTCTCGTACTCTCGAAGTGCTAAATTGACTAAAAAATTCTGTACAATATTCAACCTAGGAACTTTCAAATAATTTTGTATGATAAGGAAATTTAGTGGAAATAGCGACTTCTAGAACATTTTTCCCAATTTCTATATTTACCATCATATTGAAACAAAATAAACTCATTTAATTCGTAAAAGTATAGTTTTACGTTTTGTGAATCCGCTAAGTATTTCCTTGTAAATGGAAACTTTGTGAAAAAATAAAAATGCAGAACAAAATACGTATTTTTTTCATTATTTATTTGAAGAAAATATTCCTCTTTTTTCTTTGTAAGCAATACACATTTTTTAAATCTTGTTTTGTAATTCAAATATTAAGACCGGAAAAGTCTTGGAATTTTGGAAAAATAGGTTTATTTTTATACTTTAACGCGAATTTTGATTTCTGCGAATAAATACGATTTTTTTCTTGCTGATGAAAATAAATTAAGTATAATTTTCGAAATGTTAAAAATTTCATCATAATAAAAAGAGATTTTTAAATTGAGTAATAATTGTACAAGAAATGATCGGTAATGTAGTCTTAGACCAGTAGAATGTGTTGAAATTGAAAAGAACTGACTGCGGACTTTTAAGATGTAGTCCTGAAATGCTCTCAAAAATAAACCTGAAGAAGTTAAGGAATTTTGATACCGGTCGTCTGTCGCAACACTGAGGTCAGATTTTCAAATTTACCGCCTAAAATACTCTGCGCGTGACGTCAGTGATGACGTCATTAGACTTTATCGAGTACAAAAGCACAATTAGAGTACAATGAATGAGCACTATCGAGCAGAATGTGGCAGAATGCAGAATGAGAACGGAAAAAGTGTAAGTGCTCGTGATTCTGTGATTAAAACTAGTTTGTGGTGATTTTGAACACTTTTGTGACACAAACATATCAGGAAAATGTGGTTGGAAGAGTGTGATAGTTTCGCGGAACTATGTCGGGGCTACCTGCCTTATTATTTATTGATAGTTTTACCTATTTTCATTATAATTTCACCGGCCAACCCCGTGGCAGCTTCTCACGAGTTTCCCGTTTTTCGGATGCACCAGTACGACTTACATGGAGTTCCCCATGGTAAAAATCTTATCTAATAAAAAGGAGGCCCTTTTAATTTTATAGAAAAATTCCCAACCTCAAACATTTTTGGCAATGAGGCTCACAGAGTTTTTGTTACTAAGAATTGTCTTTGATTCTCAGGGTGTCGTAGTGCTCCAATTTCTTTAGAAGCTAGATCACTCACAGGATGGAGCACTTCAAGGCATTGTGTTGTGACTAATATTTTGGATATCAAGCCAGATATGTTCCAAACTATCCGAGCCAAAGCTGGGGCTTTGATTATAGTTCTTCCCCAAAAAATGGATACTCTGAGTGAGGAAGAGAGACAGGTGTGTTACTTTATGTTCTGTTATGGGTGCCTAGATTTAATTATTTTATGGTTGCTTTAGATTTAAAAATGGTTCAAACTGTAATCACCGTGAAATATAATCTATGTTCTGCTTCAAACTTTACTTAAAAGAAAAGATAAATGGCTTTAGAGTTCTCAAAAAGAGTATGTAGTTAGAGTTCTAAAGGTTTAAATTAACGAAATATTGTTTCCCAATTCTATTTTATACATATATATTGCTCAAACTACAATGTAAAATAATGGATTATACGTTTCTTTTTTCTTATAATTTACTGTTCCCAATATCACTGAACAAACATTTCAGCATAAATTATTTCTAATCTACAGAGCCTTCAGTAAAAAATGTCTATCATTTGAACTTTAGAACTTTGCGCACTTGTAAGATTTTTCACTTTTTGCAATTTAAATTTCCAATTTTTCGTAATAACAAACAAAAGAATAATGGTAGATTAATTTTTTTCGAAGTAACTAGTGAATTTTTGGCCCCAAAAAATGATTCAATCTGAAGAAAAAATGTTTTTATCCTAGCATATATTGGCAGTTGAAGAGTCGATGTTGTTCGGTCCCGAGACTCTAATTCCAGTTTATTTTGCTCCGTGGAGTCCAGACCTCCAAATCATTTTAGACGACATGGTTGGCGGTTTCTTAACTAATGAAAAAGCTGAAACCGCTGCAGAACTAATGCTCAACTCTATTTCTGCAAGTGGCTACCAAGTAGTCGTTGCCACAAGTCAGGCAACTGCTAAGACTGATGTGAAAGTCGCCACTTTACAGGGGAAATTGACCGGCACAGGTGCTGAAGAAAAATTACCCACTATAGCTCTAGTCGCTCATTACGATAGCACGGGAGTTGCGCCGGTAATAAATGGACATATTAAAAAAAAGCCTTATAGTTTCTATGCCCACAAAAAAACGAAGATCATAAAAAACATCATTTTGTTCTAGGAACTATCTTTCGGAGCAGAAAGCAATGCCTCAGGAGTGGCGATGCTACTCGAATTGGCAAGGATATTTTCCGCTCTTTATTCTGTTGGACGTTCACGCCCACGTTTCAATCTAGTTTTCCTGATAACTGGATCTGGAAAATTGAATTACCAGGGCAGTAAAAAGTGGTTAGAGGACCAACTTGACGGATTAGAAGGTCCAGTCATACAAGTGAATATTTTTAAATAAATTACTAGGGGCTGCAACCCCCATTTCAGATTACGTCATATTCTTTTAGATGCTTCCATTTCATATTTTTTGAAGGGAGTGTATTAATCACGAGAATTGATGATTAACAGCCAATTCAACGAGCGTTTGCTATTATTCACGAATTAATCTTAGATCTTATGTCTGAAGAATGAAAATTTCATTTAAAAAATACATATATTTTATGATGTATCACAAATTACGCATTAAAATTGAAAGTAATTATAACGAATGGGAGAGCAGATTTTTTAAAAATTTAAGTTATTTTTTACAATCACGAAACTGATGAGTAAATTCAGCTTATTATGGCTGAAGACATAATACTTTAAATTACTATCTTTATTATTACAGATCAATTAAGTATTTCCAATCATGTAAAAAATTTAAAGCACATTACTTCAACAAAAACCAAAAAAGTCGAATTATTAAAATGTTTAGGAGCTATTAAATGAATCAGTAGTATAGCTTGGAAAAACGCATGGAATAAATGTATATTCAAGGACAATCAATTCGACTAAAAATAATCTTATACTCATTCAATGGCAATCATATCTTTGAATTTAAATATTTTGGCATAGCTAGTAGGTAGGGAGGTGGAGCAAGCAAATATGAAGTTGAGTAGGTAGTTAGATGGTTATTTCTGAGATGTTAATCGGGCATTTGAGAAGGTAGGACGAGGATATATTTCTTCAAAGAAAAAACGTAGGCTAATAAATGGAAACTAACTCAATTCATTTTTTGTTTGAAGGATGGTTCGTACGTTATTTGCCTGGATTCTGTCTCGGCGAGCAATAATTTATACGTACATGTCTCAAAACCGCCGAAGGAAAATTCTTCAGGTGGACTCTTTTACAAGGAACTAAAGGCAGTGGCCGATGATTTAGGCTACTCGACTGTTGAAGGCGTTCATAAGAAAATTAATCTTGCTGACGAGACCCTCGCGTGGGAACATGAACGATATAGTATTCGAAGGTTACCAGCTGCGACTCTCTCTAGTTTAAAAAGCCATGAAGATCCTACAAGAAGAACCTTCTTGGATGTAGTTAAAAATGGACAAGTTGATAGACTTTACGAACACACAACCGTTGTCGCCGAAGCGTTAGCACGGCATATCTATAATTTGAGTTCTGGTCAGATTTTCGTAGATCCATTGGTACGTTCATTTATTTGAGAAATGTATCTAATAAATTCAGATTTCAGACTTTAAACGTAAAAAATAATCTTTTTTTCCAGAGTGTGTCCAAAGAATCTCTTTCTCTCTGGTTGGAATATTTGGCCTCACAGCCAAGAGCAGCTGTTTTGTTATCGGATAAACAGAACATTTTAGTCAGTGCTCTCAAAGAAATAATGATGCGATATCTTGGCGATGTTAAGGTGACGCTTCATAGCCCCGATAAACGAGACCCAGAATTCGTATTTTACGATGTCACCAAAGCAACATTAAATGTCTACAGGTAATTCATAATTAATAAATAACATTAATCTTCATTATCTTTCGTTCGCGGTGAGGTTTTTGTTTTTACTTGTTTATAATTCTTGTGTTTTGAAATTTGCTTTCAATCATTTCCTATATTACAAAATTACTGTTGCTGTCATGTTGACATTCCTTTTTCTATAAGTTTTCTCTCTAAACTGACAAAAATGATTATTTATTTTAGAACCTCACTCATAAATTACAAAGCAATGAGTAATTTATTGCATCCGTAATTTTTAGGGCTGATAATTTCATAAAAAGCGTGTCAAACAAATAATATTGTTTAATTTCTAAATATAAGCTTTTGAAATTAGCAATTTCAAATTGGAAGTCTTGATAATGTAAAAACAAAAATTAATTAGAGCATAATGAACTCGATTCGATTATTAATAATGCATTGTATGTATGCATCCTTCCAGATGGTTCATAAGATTAATTCCAGATTGAATACCTCTATCGAAGTATTTGAAATTAGTTGTGAATTTCTTTCTGTAATCTTTCAATTGAAGACCTGGAATTCAAAACCGGCTAACCCACAAAAATTTTATTTGACAGGACGATAAATAAACATTCCTATT
>WSXT02188811.1:0-36075 GCA_011762715.2 Neuroterus valhalla | reverse complement strand
CTAGCGCCGTCTTGCTGCCCAAAATAAGCATTCAGGCGTGCACGCATCAGAGCAGATGAACGGCTTAGTGTGGAGCGTGCAGACGTACCATTTCCCTTTCCGTGTAGCATGTTAATTAGTCAATCAGCTAAGATCAAGAATATATTTCTGAAACTGCATCGCTCAAAATATGCGTCAAATAGTGTCAAAAGTGGCGTGAGTTCGAGCCTCAACTTTATAAAACATAAGGCTTCTTCAGCCGATCAAACAAAGTATGCTCACCAAAAGAGGAACAAGGATCCAGTTACCCTCCCAGAAAAGCTGCAAGATATTTTTAAAGAAAAGGATCGAAAGTATGGAATCCCTCTTTTTAAAGAAAGCAGTCAGATGCTCCTTGTAAATTAGCGCCAAATCTTCCTCTAGCAAATTCGCTTGCTGCGAGCATCTCACCAAGAGCATGCAACATTTGGCAAGTTGATCTCCCATTTCCTGGCAAACAGATGCAGACCTTTCTCCCTTTTCTATCAAAACCTTCATTAGCGTCTTTAACGAATCTCCATCAACACCTATTGTATTCTTGAACTTTTTCACGCCCGAAAGTTTCTTCAAACAAGCCTTAACTTTATTTTCGAGAGGTTTTTGATGTGGCTCTTTTATACAGAATTCCAGAAGCATGAAGAGAGGAACAACCATATCAAGAGCAAGTGCCATGGGAGGACACGAATCCAAATAATCCTCGAGCAAATCAATAACTCGAATCCTGAAATGTGTTAAGAACTCAGCGGGTTTCGCTTGCTTCTTCGACTGAGTTCGGCGATTCTCCTTAAGCATTTTGAAGGCCGCGGCTAAATTTTTATCCAAGCGTTTTCCTTCTTCCTCGTCGATATCATCTACATCCATGTCTTCATCGTCAGTTTGAGCAGTCGCTCCTCCCAAAGCTTGACTCACTGCCAGGCGCAATCTATCAGTTACAGTTTCATCTTGTTCGTCTTCTTCAGATTCCGATTCATTTGCAGATTCTGACTCCTCGTCTTCTTGAGCTTCTTCGTCTTCGCTTCCATTATCCTTCGTGCCATTCTTTTCATTTTCGGATTCAGCGTCGGATTCAGCTGATGAATCATCGTCATTGTCTTCAGATCCTTTTACAGTCAGAGGACCTTTAGTATTCTTCACATCCAATACCTGTTAGGAGAAATGTAAAACTTTATATTAACTAATGCTTAATTATAAAAATTATTATTTGCTACTATAGTCACTTTAAATACTTACAGCCAGTATTTGATGTAAGGAAGCGCATGTAAGATGAGGACAGATATGTGGAAAAACGCAACCAACGACAGTGCGAAGCAAATGTTCGTTTCTCGATAAAAGCGACAATATAAGATCTACAACAACTTCAGTCCATTCGGGTTCATCTTCAGACTTATTCTTAGACTTCTTGGACTTCTTCCTTAGTCTTTCAAAACAGTTATGCAGCTCATCGATGGATGAGATAGCCATTTCCGGATCGGTAAAAAGCTGCAGACCCATATGTAAGTCCATGGTGTGAAAGAAGCCAGCGAAATTATCGTTGCTTTCCTTCAACTGGTTTACTAAATTGATCATCTTTTTCCAGGCTTCCGTACCTGCTTCTGTCAGCGGAGTTCTAAGCTTCAAGTCATTGTTCGTGAAGAGTTCCACGTCTAAATAAGTAACCAAGTCACTCAACATAGATCTCAGATCGCTTAGTTTTGGTAGTTTGTTGTCTAAAGCACGGTAGAAACTAACTCTAATATGACTTGCTAAGTCCGCTCCGATATACGGAGTTTCGCAGAGACCCGACCTAAACAGGAACTTGAGTTGCTTCAACCTCCAAGAATGATCTGTAGTCATCTCGGTATGACGTAAAAGCCTGAAAAAGAGAAATGAATTAACATTCTTCTACATTATCCAGGCCTCGGACTCACTTGAGAAATACAAAATAGTGTCAACAGTAGCACGTATTTTCAAAAGTAGTTTTTCTAACATTATATCAGGGGTTCAACTATTTTTTCTTTCTGGTATACAACAAACCTCTCCCATGAAATCCCACGAAATCCTGTCATAACTTATAAAAAGCCTAAAAGTTTTGAAATCAGCTTATATCATTTTACAGCCTCTGAAATCTACTGAGATCTTCTGACATTCCTGGAAAACTCGACAATATTTTCAAATCTTTAGAATTTCTATCAAATTTAATCATTCTTCCAAAAATCTCTTTAAAAACCGTTAAAATGCCTTGAAAACTTCTAAATATCATTGATATGCGTTATGGACTAAAATTTTTTATGAATTCAAATATCTACTTTGTGAAAAGTTGCGCAGTGTAGATCCTTTCAGCATTGGTCCAAAACTCTTTGTTTTCGTTGTGCTTTTCCTTCACTTGCGGATTTTCTATTATGTCTTTGTACAGTTTTGATAATTTCTTAACGCCTTCAGTCTTTAAACTGGCTGTAATCAACTGAATGACTCTTGTGCCTGTCCACTGCTCGAAACTTAAATCACCTGGATACAACATTAATCTCTTCAAAGTACTAATCTTTACTTTTTCTTCCGTGATCTCGCTCATAATTGTCGTAAGTAAAGTTAAGACATTTATAAAAGCAAGTGTAACTTCGTCCCTTTTGTTTCTCCTGTTGAACTTGCATTTCTTCAACATGTGCTGCAAATATTTTTCAGAAAGAAAATACGGAATCACAGATTTATCGCTGACACTTTGGAGCAAGAGTCTCAATATTTCTGTAGCTAAGTACTCGTCACTTTTCGAAGGTTTTGCAAATCGCTGATCTATCGCTGACCAGAAAGTTTGCACGTATTCTGTTTTGCATAGTTCCTCAATGAATAGCTTGTAAACTGGTTGTCGATAACAGAGGATTCTGGGAATATTCTATAAAAGAATGTAATACTAAATAATTTCACTGCATTTGAAACTTCCGGAATATTTTTACTTGTATCTTACGATGAAAACTTACCGTTAATATCTTGGTAATGCTCTCGAGAGAATCTTCATTTATGATATTTTCCCCGCCAAAATTTTCTTCATAAGTTTCATTCACCACTGATGGAAATTTACCCTGTATAAAAAGCAACGTATGAAGAGTATCTGAATTTTGCTCTGACCAAGGTTTTACTAATTCTGTCTTGAGGTAAGGCCAAACGTTAGCAGAGAAAGTCTCTTCGTCGATTTGATTGAGGAAATCAATAATAAAATTATAGGCAACATAGGGTAGGTAACTGCGTTTCTTGCCTGCAAAAACCATGTGTTCTAAAACCTTTTGTTGCACTTCTGGTGAGCTTTTCTCAAGAATATTTGAACGTATTAATGAACCACAAGTTAATATTCGGCCTGTGAAAATTTCACCATTTTCCTGTTAAATGGGAGTAAGTTACATGTGTTATTAAATCCAATGATAAGTGAGAAAATTATTTGCACATTAGTTTCATAGTGTAGATTCTTACGCCTTTGTGACTCTTGCTAAGTGGTTCTAGCTTTTTTTCCATGATTTCTAAAATTTTCTCTGCAGGAGTTTCGGGCTTTGTTTTTAAATATGCAGTTAAAGTTCCATAAAAACTTTTTCGCGCATTCAAGTGATGGGATCCAGTTCCACCAATCAATCTTCTTAGTGCTAGATTTAATTCTTTAGACGTGGCATCATCCTGAGGTAGAATAAGTTTTTCAATATAAGTTGTATACTCGGTGAGAAGAAAAAATTATATAATTAATACCGAAAGCGTTTCAATGCCAAATGAAATAAAATTTATAGTTCTTGAATTGAAAATTTGTCGGGATTAATTTCAAATTTTATCCTCGGAAATTCAAAAAGACATACATATTTTATAAATCATATTTGATTTCTAACCTGGAAATTACTTTGAACTGTTTTTAAATTTCGATTTTTTAGGCATTAAAAGTGTTTCTTTGATGAAGTCTCCACAAAATTGATTATACTTTCTAGAGAACAATGATAAACTTTTCAGAAAAGTATGGATTTTAACTTGACAACGGCTAAATTAAAAAAACTTTTCTTCTTTTTAATTAATGAAATAGATGCCCAAGCATTTTTCAAGAATATAAATTTAAATCTTGAAGTGCATTCCAAAACTGAAAGCATTTTCTAATCGGTATTGCACAGGTTATGTTTGAGTTTTAGGATCTTAGCCAAATTTCCTGAAATATACTCTACGAATCCAAGTTTTAAATTTCGTGAATAAACTCGACTTTCTTAGAATAATCTACGAAATTTCGTCGCAGATAAAAGAAAATTTAATAATTTCAAATAAATATATCTCTTTTATCACGTGGAGCCTCTTTGAATTCCGACAACGAACTAACTTGTCACAGTACGCATCACAAGTTCGAGGTAAATAACAAATTGTAAATGTCAACCAAAATACTCCTAGAAAATTCTGTATGTTTCTAGGACCGTTAACAATGTAAAACATCAAAAATAATAAACCTTACCCAATTTTTGTCTGAAAGGTATTTCAGGAGTGCATTACCGCTGTCAATTCTCTCTTTATCGTTTCCCTCGATGAGTTTCGAGAAATAGTCAAGAACCGTAGATTGTGGCTTTTCCATTTTTGACGTAAAATTAAACTTGAAAATAGAGCAATTAAAAGAAAGGTCCTTTTATTTAATCAGTTTGGTGCTAATCTATTTTCCGTATCACGTGCAACGTGCTCCACTGCATGTTTTCGCGGCGGCCATTTTAACATTTAAAGTCGTTAATTTACCGAGACAAACTACGTTATTCAAAAGAACAAAACGGAAGTAGTGATTAACCGGATGTATGAATGAATATCGCGAAATTCAAAGCACCTTTTTCTAATTTTCAAATTTCTCTTTCGATTTGTTGAGCAAACGCGTCAAATTTGTGTAATCTAAATTATTTCCCAAGGCAATATTTCCCCTGACAGTTTCGAAAAAGTTTTAAAAACATCTTATCCAGTGGAACTATCAAAAAATAAATTTTCCAAAAAGATACTAGGATGTCATTACTGGCAATTACAAGAATTCGAGGCGAGAAACAAATTTGGTAACATTCGGAATTATTATTTGCAATTATTTGTTTCTAATTGATAAATTACTTATAGCTCGAGAATATTCTCGAATATATTCTCAAGAGCATTCTCTTTTTATAAATTCTCTACAGCTGGTCACGTAATATTTTTAAGTTACTGAAAGTGGAAACAGTGCCATTTTTTAACGGAAGTTCGTTTGACCCGCGCGGTCCCGGTCAGTTTCGTGCATCCAACATGGCCGGCCGAGGTGGTTATGATGATATGAGGCAAGTATATCATGTATTTTTCTCGTTTATCAAATGCCACAACTCTGTTTGAACCTAGTGATGTAAATTATTATATCCGGCGTATCCGAAAATACTGAAGAATCGTGTGTTTTGCCTTGTGATGCGTGGTTTTAAGGTTAAGTAGACTTCGCCTTGGGACCTGTAAGGCACTCGACAATGCAAGAACACGCGGCTTTATTTTGGCCGGTACACTCCTATCGACACTTTTTTTCTGCTTTTTCCAATCTCCCCAAGCGTCCTCTTGCTCATTTATACCCACCTTAAGAAAAACCACAGGATCGGGATCCAAGATCTTCTCCTGGTTCAAAACGCATTGTCTGGATACTCCAGGTTCCGTGTGTCATTTATATTGAGTTTGCAGTGAATTTTATTCTCTAATTTTATAATTCCATGTCTTTTGTACTCGTTGTATAATCCAGAGTTCGTCACGCTATTCGCAACACTAGTTTTTTATTAGTGAAAACTTTGATTATGATGCTCCGAAGTGAAACTCGTGTAAGGAAATCCCGTCCAATTCGTTAGGATTTAGTGTAAGATTGTACCATAATGAAGGCGTTTCAATCGATTCGTTAGAAAAATGAATCAATTGATGGGGTTTCCACAATTTATATTTGCTATCGTTGTCCTCAAGTTAGTGTGGACGTGTTTTCGAATGCAGACTTTGATGAAAGTATCTAGCCCTCAATGCATGAACAATATTGAATATTCATTATTACCGTTCAGTTTTATTATAATATTTGTATTCTACAAATAACCGAAACTTTACCATTTATCAAGATAAAATTAATACAGGCAAATTGATGTAACAACTTGAAGTTTTATATTTTTTTATGCACGATTTTTTCTACAGTTATTATAAATTTTTTCAAACTATATATTCAATTTATGTTAGAATTCTGATTTCTCGATCTATGAGGTTCAAGATTGAAGTTTCTATTCAAATTATAATATAAAATATAACTCCTTTTCTTAATCTAAAGAAATAGAAGTCATTTTGTTAAAAAGTGTTCGAAAAATGATTGAATTTAACTGAAATATATATGTAGTCATGTGTGAAAGAAAATTATTAACTCTTGTTTATTTATGATTACAGAGACAATTATGGTGGAAACAGAAGTAGAAAACCTTTGCCTACTGAGCCTCCTTACACTGCATACGTCGGAAATCTTCCAAATGGAATTGTCCAAGGGGACGTCGACAAGATCTTTAAGGATCAGAATGTAAAAGGGATTCGATTAGTGAAAGATCGTGAAACCGATAGGTGTGTTCTATTCATAGATATTCTCACTATTATTCTACAGGATGGCCACTCTTTATATCACATAAGAATATAGCAAGTTTGAATGAATTCGTTCTGAAATTCCATAAAATCGTTAAGATTCTCATACATAAAAATTGTAGTTTGAAGCAATTTGAGCCTATCAGCGATATATTGTTTATTCTCCTTCCTACGTCTTCCACATTGGTTGCGAGTGCAACTATTTTTATGAGAATAAAGTGGCGATCCTGTTCTTGCGATCTCCTCGAGAAATTTTGCAATTTTCATTCCACGTTTCTTTGCAGGTTTAAGGGCTTTTGCTATGTTGAGTTTGACGAAATTTCTGATCTGGAGGCAGCTTTAGCGATGAATGGATTTGTCGTTGTTGAAGGAAACACGATAAAAATCGACGTCGCAGATGGAAAACGAAATGACCGGGGCGGTGGCTTCGATAGAAGAGGAGGCGGTCGAGGCGGCAGTTCCGCTCCCGGTGGCGGCGGTGGTTTTGGCAGACGAGACGGCAGAGGATATGGAGACGATTTCGGTAGATTCAACATATAATCCTACTTTTCTTCTGTTTCGTGACAATATGCTAATGCCACTGTTTTTTACGGTCCCTTTAAAAATATTTTCGAGCTCCGTCGCATATCGGACAAAATAACACGTCTACAATTTCAGATACAAAAATATATTGAAGAGAAATAGTCCCAAAGACTGATATTTAAAATACTAATCTGTAATATTTTTAATTCATCTATTCTTCATTTCCTCAGATCTGAATTGTACGTCTTTTTCTAGTTTCTTCGAGTTTTTGAAGAAAACTTTTACAAAATTTTACGATTTTATATTGTAAGATTTATGGGTTAAATATTCGAAAGTTGTCAGTTATTAATTTTATTTAGAGATTTAAAAATTCGTGTTTCAAACGTACTTTTTTGAAGTTTGATTCCCAGATAAAAGCCTTGAAATTCATGATATACTTCAAACTAAATATATTTGAGAGGTTGATTATATATCAAATTAAAAGCGTTCAAAATAGAAAAAAGGTTCTGATTGAAAAGTTTAAAAATAATCAAGTTCCAAATTAAACAATATTTGAATGTGAATGGAATTAAAAACGAACAATCTTATTGTGTTTGAAAAAGAATTAAGTTGAAATTACTGGAGGCAGAAAATTGAACTGTTCTGACTTTGAAAGAAGTTGAATGCAAAAACAAGAAACATGAACGTAGAAATTATTCCATGCTGGAAAAAACTTTATTATTTAATTTGCGGTGCCGCTTCCTTTAGAGAAGAAGGTTCTCCAAGTACTTCAGGCTATTGTTCTTGGTAGTTCGGAACCCACCTCAAGCTGTAGGTCGCCCTACCACTAAATTAGTGTTAGGGTGTGTAAAGGAATAGTGGAGAGGTGAAAAGAAAAATGTAAACCCTTACAAGAAACATTGAATCATCGATTCCTATCACTTGTCTTATATAAAAATAATGAGGGGTGTGCAAAATTTGGAAAATTCTGAACTCGTCGGTTCGGTTCTTTTTTGTCAAACCTGACCTGAACCGAAGTTATTTGCACATCACTACAAATATTGCAGGTTGATTTGTTACGAAGTTTTTAATAAAAAAATCCAGACGTTAATCAATCCTTTCAGTAAAGAAAAATTAAGTTATGAGTGTTAGTTATATTGCAATTATATTGCAATTAGTTTCATTTTATGCTATTACTCTACTTTATTCATAGCAAAGTATAAAAATAGCACTTCTTCAAATGATATTAAAATGTACACAATGAAATCTTCCAGAAACTCTAAATCCCTACCTAAAAAAAATGTATGGGTTCAACAATCAATTTTATTTGTGCAAATACATTTTACAAATCCCTATGCTGTTATTCTAGAAAAAAGATTGAAGCTACTACATAATGTTTATTATTTTACGTATATTTCTATCAGAGAGATTTCTATACAAATAGCTTTTCACCTAATTTTTTCCGTTCAAGAAACGGAGTATTACAAATTGGATATCTCTGACTGAAACTGTTTTCTATATTTCTGAGGAGAAAATTTCTTCGAAATTCCAAGTGACTTGTGTCACTTGCGCTAATGAAAAAATATAATTTTAGTCGATCCGAGGTCTGCGTGATTTATATCAAATGTTTTTTTATTTCAAACTGATATCATTATTTTTATACTTTTTTTCTAAATTTATGCCACTATCGACATATTTTTTTGTCTCGGAAGTGAGTCCGAACCCTGAACTTGTATTTTTATAAAGTTTTTTTCTCGATTTGTGATGTAATTTAATGCAAAGATTATATTTACAGGTGGAGGATACAACGACAGAGGACCTCAAGGAGGTGGTGGTGGTAGACCAGGAGGGGGTTTTGGCAGCGAGCCCAGAGGTAATCGTGGAAATTACGGGCATTTTAATGAGGACTCCAGTAGTAGAGAGTGGTCTCGTGGAGGTACTCCAAGTGGTCCCGGCGGGCCTGGCCCCGGTGGTCGAGACGGTGGTCGTGACGCTGCTGGAAGCGGTAGGTCATTTGGTGGCAGGCCACCTCGCGGAGGTGGTGGAGGAGGGGGATCCGAGAGGAAACCCTTCCAAGATGAACCTTTCATGAAGGACCCACCTCCAGGTTTGTATTGCTCTCAATTTTCTATATAATTTTTCTTTTTATTCCTAGAATTCACTATCGTGTAAATTTTTGATTTGTTTTGTTCTTCCTCGAAAATCTTTTGAATGAATACATTCTTAAATTACAGATACCAAAGGTAGAAAACGTTTGGTTCTTGCACCTCGAACCGTGGCTGCCCCTATAAACGCACTCGCTGAATCAACTAAATCAAGTTCTATATTTGGGGGGGCAAAGCCACGAGAGGAGAAAGCAAAGTCCGAGGAGGTGGAGCAAAAGTAAAATTTCCGACGCCGCTTTAATATTTTCAGATCCCCTGAAAAAAGAGAACAGGGGAGGTAAATCATCTTGAAAGAAAAAAATCGTCAAATAAGTAACATAAGACTCCTTCGACTTCCTGTAGATCGCAGAGAAAAACTCTCCAGAGACGCAAGGATTATATCCGTAAACTTCAAATAATTTTTATCCAATCTGTGGAGGGAATTTTTCTCGAGATTAATGTATACCTAACGAGAAAATAGTTGTATGTTGGTAAATATTAAGAAAAGATACATCTTAGAGTCAGTAAGAGGAATTTTTCTAATTCGTTGACTTTCCAAGTACGACATACCATCTACCATTTTCATCACAATTTGTTATATTAAAATTTAACGAGAACACGAAAGTATTTATAACTTGCATATAGATGCATGTTTGAATACAATTATTGCTACATATGCGAACTATTTATTAATACTAAGATGCTACGGATTACGTACATTTTATTATTCATAAAAATTCGAGTTGAGTTCGTGTCTGTTTGTAATAACGTCAAGAGTACATGTACAAATTATAAAAAAGTGTAAACTAGCATGGCACGGTGCGCAGGGTAGAATACCTAAAGCATTTTGCGTTTCTTTGCCAAAAAAAAAAAAAATGGAAAAAAATGAAGGTACTCGACCGTGATGCTCATATAAGAAAGAGAGTACAAAAAATTTAAACGAACCTTATTCCTCCTCTGTTATACTTTTTTTATGTTTGTTTTGTGTTGCTAATCTATTGTAGAGAATGTTTACTAACTGATCAGACTTGAACAATTGTTGGTGGCCGGAAGCTTCGAAACAATAATTGTTTACAGCATCGCTTGAGTGTTTATCATAAGCAAACATATTGTGAACAATCGCACGAGTGATAAATTAATAATATGAGCCAATATCGAGCGAAATATTCATGACAGGGCATTCAAACGGCGTATGAATCGGTTTTATCGTTGAGGAAGTTCGACAGTGTTGACGAAAATGACGTGAATATTATGGCAAATAAGGAAAAAAAAAATTAACCACGTTATGTAAACTACGCTTGTATATGGTACTATTTCGTAAATAAAGTAGTTTGCCCCGTAACCGTGTAATGTATCGTGAGGGAAAACTCAGATCATATTTATGTAATTTGTATTGTGAATAATACCGATGTAATGTCACTTATGTATTTTGTAAGCTACCCTCCAATATATTAATTCAATTACTCTTGACGCTTATTAAATCTTTTTTCAACTCTATATACTTATACATATATAGCACTTCCAAAATTTTATTTATACTTGTTCAAACTATTTCATACTTTATAATTATTTTATTAACGAATTGAAATAAATCTATTGTAATTTAAATAAAAGAAGATTCTTCACATTTTTGTGTTTATGACAATCATTAATTTTAATGGTATCTTCAGAAAACATCAGACTAGGGGACGAGACCGAAGTTTCTACTTCCTACAAATCTATTTTTTTACTAATGAAAATAATATAATTATGATAATTTCAGACTTCATAATTCATTGGCAAGTTAGTTTGCGATCAGTAGAATATATTTTTTGAAATTTACTGGATCCCTTAGAAATTTTTAGATCAGGCTTCTGTCAAAGATATAGCGTGCAAATAGAGAAACTCTTGTCCAAAAGTGAAAACATTGTTATTCAAAGTCTGGAAAAATAGAACCAAAATTGAACAGTTCTTGATTGCAATCCTGAATTTGGGCAATTTTGGAAATGAAACTCTAAGCAAAGATATTATCTTTGCTCTAAGCAATAATATCTTTGCTTTAAGCATCCTACAATATTTAAAAAAATTGAAATCGCAGTTACCCCTTGTCGGTAAAGTAGTTTTAAAAACGTTAAATGTCCTTCATAGAAACCTTTAATCGGTCAAAAATGGATATTAAATTTAAATAATACCGTCAGTTTTTTACAACACAATTTCAAGTTTCCTAATTCAATGACAAAAAGGAAAATTACACAACTTTTGAGCAGCCACGCCTAAATTTCCCCATTTGGCTTTCTTTAGGCCATGGGGTTTCCTCCCCTCCCACGTTTCCTGTACAGTCAAATTTCCCTTCGGACCTTCTGTTGATTGGATTTATTTTGACCCTTAACCAATAAAGCCTTTGTTTCCAACGGTATTGTGAAACAGGCTCACGCAGAAATTTGTTGCTAAAATAAGTTATCATCTTGGCATTTCGTCGTTTCCGTCCTGTCGCTGTCAGTTTTGGCGTCTGGCAGTTTAACAGTTTGTGTTGGCATACGTAGTTTGTAGAATTCCTTTGATTAGAAATTTGTCATCACAGTTTTTTTACCCTGTAGTGCAAGCAATTTTCACCAGCAATGTCGAGCGAAAGCGTAAAAACGGTAAGTCTGCAAAAAATGTACATTGTCGGCTTTTTCGCAATTCTAAATTCTACGTGTCATATCTGCATGTCATCAACACGTAATTTTTCAAGTCTAATTTCCAGAAATTACGTTTATCAGGACAAATTTCTCTGAATTTGTTGACATCCAGAAACGAAAATTTGATTCACCGCTAACACATTTTTTTTTATCTTTCATAAACACTTCTTTTGTGTATTTTTTGCTCCAAAATATTTTTAGCTTGTTTTTATATTTCTGGAAATATTTTAATTCGATTGTAAGATTTGAACCTATTCCTTTCTAGTTTATAATCATTTTTACAAACTTTTATGACCTCTAAAATCTGATTCAATAAAATTACATCCAAAAAACCTTTTCGTCAATAATACAATAATATTCCATTTTTTCTCAAGGATGGAATTTTTTCTCAATCATCATAAAATATTATGTTTTTTTAAATAATATTTCCTTAATTACTTTTTTCACAGTTTGCGAGTCTCGAAACTCCAGGGTACGTAGGTTTCGCCAATTTACCAAATCAGGTACATCGAAAGTCTGTGAAGAAAGGATTTGAATTCACTCTTATGGTAGTTGGAGAATCTGGTCTTGGAAAGTCGACGTTAGTCAACAGTTTATTTCTCACCGATCTCTATCCTGAAAGAATAATTCCTGACGCCGTTGGTAAGTTTTCTTTCTCATTTAATAAGTTTTCCTACATTTTTTACTGGAAAATCATCGTACGTCTCTATATTTTCATTTGTTTCTTTGAACGAGTTTGACGTTAGCTATCTTATCCACAATAGTAAATTATTAAATGAACTTATTTCACTATTTTAATGGTTTCTTCATTTTTTTCAATACAAGAAAAGAAATCTAGCATGAAAAAAGTAAAGAATTACTTGATGTTTTTTCTTTAATTTCGAGTTTTGTTGAACGAATAAAATTGTCGCTTTATAAAATATTGAAATTCACAGAAAAGACGAATCAAACTGTAAAATTAGACGCTTCAACCGTTGAAATTGAAGAAAGAGGTGTAAAGCTTCGTCTAACTGTTGTCGATACTCCTGGCTATGGAGATGCTATCGACAACACAGACAGTTTTCGAGCGATCATTCAATACATTGATGATCAGTTTGAAAGATTTCTTAGAGACGAAAGCGGCCTTAATAGAAGGAACATCGTCGATAACAGAATACACTGTTGTTTCTACTTCATCTCTCCCTTCGGCCATGGGTATGTGTTTGTAGAATTTAGAAAATATATCATTCATTTTTCAAATATTAATAAATCGATTGCATATTATTTTTTGAATCCTTTTTTCATCAGGCTGAAGCCATTGGACATCGAATTCATGAAACAGCTGCACAACAAGGTAAACATTGTGCCCGTGATAGCAAAAGCCGATGTACTTACAAAGAAAGAAGTCTTGCGTTTGAAAAAACGCGTGATGGAAGAAATTGAGGGCAGTGGAATAAAGATCTATCCGTTGCCCGATTGCGACAGCGATGAGGATGAGGATTATAAAGAACAGGTCAGACAGTTAAAGGAAGCTGTGCCTTTTGCTGTTTGTGGTGCAAATACGCTTTTGGAAGTCAAAGGCAAAAAAGTTCGAGGGCGATTGTATCCGTGGGGAGTTGTTGAAGTAGAAAATCCGGATCATTGCGATTTTATCAAGCTTAGAACTATGCTGATGTGAGTATCTTTTCTAAATATGAATTGATTATTATAAAATAAGATTCTAGGCGAGGGGTTGAGCACGAAGGCGTATACAGTTCACATATAAAAAGTGTTCAATCCTTCGATTTTCATTGAAATTATTTTTATAATACCTATACGTCCGGATACAGGGTACATCCCTTGCTAGGACCGTATGTTTAGACTTGAGTTTGGTATAAACGTACGGACTGTCCGGCGTTCATACTTGGCGAATTATTTTAGATTTTAGGAAAGCTAACATGCATATATATTTGTTTACTAAGAAGTGTAAGGTGAACGACTATTCTTGAAGTTTATGAAAATAAAAAATCTTTTTTAGTACGCACATGCAAGATTTGCAAGAGGTGACTCAGGAAGTTCACTACGAGAATTATCGCAGTGAAAGACTGGCAAAAGGCGCGCCTGTTCCCCCACGAAGACAGACGTAAGTTTAATTTTTTTATTTTATATTTTTTATCCGTGTCAGTCAATCATCCATTTTCCATGATACTATCAAACTATTTGAAATTTCAGTAGTATCGTCGAAAATGAAAAGTCAGGCGCTGGCTCAGAGAAAGATCGAATCTTGCAAGAAAAGGAAGCAGAATTACGAAGAATGCAAGAAATGCTTGCAGCTATGCAAGCTCAGATGCAAAAACAACAACCTTAATTTTGATGTCAAAATATGTCTCCACCTTGCCAGGTGCCAATAACCGACATCCACATACACTGACTTCGAGGAGAATTTTATCATTCCAGCTGCATTGTCTCAGGTCTCATTTCCGAAATCGAGAAATCTCGATCCTAGAAACCTAGATTCTTTCAGAGAAGTCACTGATATTTTTGTACCTCAGTACTTGTTAAACTGGAACTCGTAACCTCAGCAACAAACATGACAAGCGGTGATTGAAACGACCTCTGAGTACCTATCGGAAACTCACATATAAATGAGAAAAGTGCCTTGAAATGTTACTCTTTTCCTGAATTGCGTCGTTTCAGTCTCGCACCCATAACTCGCAGGATTTAACCACCTGTTGAGAGTATCTTTTATTTTTAAATGAGAGGTAAATTGTTTCGTCGCCCGCAATATTCCGTATCGATTTAATAGCAGTTTTTAGTCGGAAGCGGGTGGAACAATATGATTAACTACTTTTAAAAGACTGTAAACAGTCAGACCTGCGAAATCTGTTGGAAAAGCATAATTTCTCTTGACAAAATCCGTAGAATCTGTACATAAAAAGTAATCCATTTCCGATTCAATACCCATAATAGGTTCTGATTTCTCAGGTCTGAAGCAACAAGAAAAATTCCCAACGCCCCAATTCTTCCAATTACTCCCAAATAAGTAATTTTATAAGTTTCGTAATTAATTTTAAGAATAAAGACTATTTTACAAACTTTTTAATACTAATACGCAAGAGTATACGTCTTATATTTTTGAAAGTCTGTCTTTTTTTATCGTACGCGCTTTATATTTTTTCATAAAATAACCATAATTAAATAACGTTCTGCTACGAGTTTATAACAGTTTTCATACATACATCTTACAAGGCGAAGACCAGGTATAGTATTTTTTGACATTCCTTGGACACAATATTTTTTGTTTCTATTTTTCCTTTATTTATTGAATTCTCCGGGTAAAATTGCGTAAAACCATGTTATTATAGAATTTTAATTTTTGTTCTAGAGGGGAAATTCGATTTTTCGATTATTGAATATTCGAACATGTGAATAAGCGAGTTTTCTATTGAAAACAAGTGTTAAAATTCTTTTAAAAAATTACAAATCCAAACAGAAACGTACTACCTGGTCTTCTTGACTGTTAGTCGATTTGATTGTGAAGTCCCGTTCAGCTGCGTTTTTTTCTTTCCGTATTATGTGATAGGAAAGGTCGATGAATCCAAAGACTATAGAAGTTATCGAGCAAGATTAGATTTTTCTTTCTTAGAAATGTACTTATTTGTGGTAATTTATGAAGGGCACAGCTGATAATACCGACTACTTCAAGGATTTAAACCCTTTTTGTGTGCCTATACTGTAAAAATTATATGGTATTTTAAAAAATACCACGTAATCCTTGAAAAGGAAATAATTACAGCAACGAAATGTAATTTTATTTCAACTTTTTACAGTATATATTCAGTTCCCTAGGAGTGCATATAGTAGTCTATTGCAGTAGAAAATGCGGCGAAACCTGCAGCTCCGAACAAACCAGCTTTCACACCCGCTGGAAATGATTAAAAAATTAGCGCCCGAGACAATTTGTGTAACCTATCTAAAAATGATACTTTAGGTGCCGCTCTTTAACATGCCATTTTATTAATTAAAGCAAATTGTCGGTATTTGTATACTAAGGTTTCTTGTACAAGAAAATAGAATAATTATATCATAATTGAAATTGGAAAAATTTTATAAGTATTTTGTACTTTAGGTAAAAAAATAGAAAGTCCTGAGTTTTAATATCAGAATTTTGTATTCAGTATTTTTTAATTAAAATTAAGCAGTTCTCAGTTTTGAAAAACAAGCGATAAATTCAAGAGCTTTAGGTGATAAGATAAATGATCTTACATTTTTTTAAATGTTGCAAAATTTTTATACGAAAAGAAAGTAATACGGCACTTAGAAAATATTGGTCCTTATACCCAAAATACCTCTTAATCCTATTAGGCCTCCAGTTACTCCACCGGCGTAAAAGCCATTCTTCCAATCTGACTTGCCGCGATACTGAAATTTTGTAGCAACTATTGTTTTTAGGTATCATTTTTTATCTAAGAAATTCGCGTGCGGAAGTGACGTTCCACACATAATTTTTTGTGCAATGTGAAATCAATATTATGACAAATAAATACTTATTTTGAAAATATACTTGCCGATTCAATGGCGCATTCAACAGCCGAAAAGACACCACCCACTACAGCAAAATTTTTCGCATATCCGACTGTCGTTGTTTTCATTTCGCGAAAAATTTCACGTACAGTCTGTTGTTTTTCAACTGCTGCTACGTTTGGATTCACACTCGATGAAAATAAACCTATCGCAGCTCCCAGTCCAAACCCTAAAATTTTAAGTTTCAGAAATTTTATCAATATATGATCCATTTCACGTACATATCGAAGCGTCCAAAGAACAAGGTTCCATTTCGCAGAAACCTGATTAAACAGTGCTAACTCATGGAGACAAAATGGAAAGGTGCTAATTTGCGGTCTCGATGACCGATATCGACATATGAGTTAACACCTTTCCAATTGGTATGTCCAAGATGAAACGTTGTCAATTTAAAACGTCCATATATAGAAATTATTGCTAATTTGAAGGATATTCATCCAACCATTTCGAACACGAAACTTTACAAGCAAGGCATTTCCAATTTTATAAACTTACAATAAAACTATCTGGTATTGGAAGCTTTTAAGAATGAATATTTTTTAACATAATTTTTTAATGCAATATTTTTTATTTCAAACTAAAAGCCTCTCAGCAATGAACAATTTGAAATTGTAACGTTCCAAACTGAATCAATAAAAATGATAACAATTTTGGATTGGAACGCTTGAAAAAATTATTATTTCAAACTTGAGGAGTTCAAACTGAGTTCATAATTTTAATCATACCGGAATCAAGAATTAAATAAAAATAAAACTTAAAAAACATAGAAACTTTAGAAATTAGGCAGAATTGATTAACATGGAAGCAAGTGCTACAATTTTCAAAATTGAAGTAAAACGCGTAAAGAATGAAAGATAGAAAACCTCCAGGATTGTGTAAATTTGAAATCAGAAAATATTGCTAACTTTGAATGTAAATTTGGAATTATTTCGGAGTAGACCAATTCTATCCAGCCATTTTTGATATCCTATAAACATCATATTCACAAATTCGAACGTTTAAAATGAACATTTTATATAGAGTCCCAATTACTGCGGGTGTACGTATTCCTGCGTCTTTTTATGAGAATAAAGTAAGTATAAATAAGTTTTTCGTCTCAAAAAAATCTCAAAGTAGAATGAATATGTATGATACTCTATAAAGAAAGCTGAAGCATTGCTAAATTAGTTATATATTTTTATTAAATATCTGAAAATCAAAATGTATAAAAAGTAAAAAATCGATAATTTTCCATTTATTTAAGGAATGTAAAAGGTTGAGGAGATATTTTTTTATGGAATATATTTTAAATACTAAAATTATCTAAGTCTGATTCCGATAATATATATTCCTCTTTCTGAAATTCTATTCAAAATGAAATATGTTATCTGCAAACACATGTTTTAAATAAAAGGCGGATTACGATCTTGGGGGAAAAAGCTTGCTTCTAAAAAATGAGAAAATAAACAGTTATCGTTATAATAGATTAATTCAAAAGAAACTCAAATGCTTTCATAGAACTCGAATTCGTGATTGTGAGTCTATGACGTATAGTTTCTATATTTGAATTGTTTCTGTAATAAAAATCGCATATGAATTACCTATGACACAGCTCATGAAACTTTTGAAGGCGCAGCTTTCCATGACCATTTCCACTCTTTTTTCATCAACCGATTTGATGTGAACTTGTCCCAGAATTCTTGGGATTACAATGTTTTCTCGAAATCGTTGTTGATTTCCAATAAGATTCAGCATAATTTTATCCCATTCGGAAACCTCTGGCTTCTCGCTCACAGGAGCCTTCATAGGAGGTTGTGGGAAAAACATATTTCAAACCTAAGATACTTATTTTTCCTTATGTTTGAATGCTTCTTACAAAATTCGCTATGGGTCTCTTACATAGCATAATTATTCTGAAACATTTAAAAATGCAATGTGTTAAGGGTTTAATTCGATAAAACCCCTGAGCAATTAAAACACATACAACGATAGAAAGAATATGTTACTTTTCGTTCATAAGACGTAACAAACAACAGTTCTTGAGAACAATAATAAAAACTTTGTTTTTTTTTTATTCTATCAAAGTTTGGAATAAAACAATTTTAAAATTCAACTTGAATATGAAAATCTAACCTTGATGACTATAAATAATGCTCATTTCACTTTCGGACAAAAGAGACACTAATTTCTATGTGTTTAAAGGTCAAAGAGTTGAGTCGAAATAGTATATTCAAAATTTTGGAAAACTTCATTTAATTTCAGTTATTTTAACACGAGAAACATGTTTTTTTGTTTAAATAATACATAACCAAAGAGTTTTCATTTTTATTGAAATCCTTTAAAAACAAAAAATTATATATTCCTCAATATCATTTGATATAAAAACTCACCAGGATCAATAAATTAGTATTTAAAACGAAATTTTGCAATCCAAACTCCTAAATCTATGAAATTGATTTAATTACTTCACAAAATCATAACACGTTTTCAGATCAAAGATCAGCTGAGATCTCAAACTGAAAGTTGCCTGCTTGTCGTCTGCTATATTTGACAGCATGTTACCACGTTTACTGTCAAAATTTTCACAAATTTGGTGATTATAAGTGACAATGAAGAGTGTGGAATTGGCTGGAATGAATCTCTTATTAGTACCTCTCAACATAAATTGGACCAACTTTAACTATTTTTTCAATTAGGAAATTTCCAAAACGTTGCCGCCAAAAAATGTGCGTTTTACCGCCTTTTCCAACTTTGTGGTTAGTTTCTTCGATACTTTAAAAGTGTCGAGTCCATGCAGCCTGAGAAGTGAACTTTTATACTTTCTTACGCGAAAAATATTACAAAAATGGATGTAAGTGATAATTCACAGGAATCAAAAGATGAAAAATATTGTGGTAAGTAATTATACATTTTTAATATATTATAAAAAATAATTAGAAAAGTAAAAACATAAACCACAACATCAACACGTGTTTCCAACATAATAATAATAGCATATACTCAGATTTATTATAAAAGAGTGATAGAACAATGAAATTTGTAGATGAAAAAGAAGAAATTGCTTTACTCTTGCGAACCGTACCAGCGTTGAAAGATTTGTTCCACTTGCATTATAAAGTCGGAGAAGGCAGCTTCAGTTCCGTATTCTTGGCAACTCTAAAATCTTCCAACGGTGCGAAAAAATTTGCCATAAAACATTTGATACCGACTTGTCATCCTACGAGGATTCAACGCGAATTAAACTGTTTAAAACAGATTGGGTAACTATACATATATTATTATCATATTTAAAATTATTACAAAGGTCTTTGGTTACGGGTTTTTCCGTAACGCTTATCTAAATGCCAAAATAAAAATAAAATTCAAGGGCACTAAAAAATTGTATTTTTTTTTTAGTGGCAAAGACCATGTAGCTGGTTTAGAATTGTGCCTGAGAAATTCAGGATCTGTGGTTTTTGTTATGCCATTTATGAGGCATGACAAATTTCCTGTAAGTAATTTTTCTACAAAAAAAAATATATTCTTCAACGTATTTCTAAATATTTGAATATAATATTTATTTCTTAGAAAAAAATCGTATGAAGTATTATAATTGATCAATATTTTCAATTTAGGAATATGTACAAGACATGACTGTATCAGAGATAAAAGATTACATGAGGGCATTATTAACAGCTTTACGAAGAGTTCATCAGTTCAGTATTATACACAGAGACATTAAGCCGAGTAATTTTTTATATGATCGGAGTAATAAAAGGTAAAGAATGATTAGTAAATATTTGAATATTCAATTTCTCTAATATTGAAATAAGTAGTATATAATATATTCTTATGCAATTATATCATGGACGTAAAACGTCTATAAAATACACTTTTATTTGATCTATACCTTCTTTATTTTTCAAGTTTTCAAAATGATTATGTCTGTAATAGGTATCTCTTAGTCGATTTTGGATTAGCTGAAAGATACAAGAAGGATGCTAATAAAACAAGTATCGTAAAACCCCCAGTTCCAGTTCTAGACCCTGTAAAAAGGAAAAGAGAGGTGGAGGTGAATATCGAATATTCTGTATTTAAATCTAATAAATTTTATTTTGTAAATAAATCCATACAATCGCTCTTGTCAATTTCCAGAATAACAGAGTTTCTTTGAACACCCTCAAGAAATCAGCAGAAAAATGTTACTGTTTTGGAAAATCTAGAGTTTGCTCTCTTTGTTTGTTAAGACCCGCACAAGCAGCACCTCGAGCTGGAACTCCAGGTTTTAGAGCACCAGAAGTTTTGTTGAAATATCCTGCCCAAACACCAGGTAAATTAAAAAAATCATCTTCCTTATATATGAATTTAACTTGTTTACTCTTCAATTTTGTACAAGTCTTGCATCAAAATTTTTATAAATTTCAGCAATTGATATTTGGGCAAGTGGGGTAATTATGCTCTCAATTCTCAGTGGCTCGCAACCTTTTTTTCGCTCTCCAGATGATTGTACCGCTTTAGCAGAAATTGTTACTTTATTCGGATCTGATAGAATGCACCAATGTGCTCGTAAACTCGGTATTTATTTCTGTTATGATTTATTTTGAACATTAGTTCGTGTTATGATTTTGATTTTTCATCATCTTATTTATTTGTCAATTCCGTTCTTTACGCCAGGTAAAAAAATTACAATTGCTGAGGACATTCCTCCAGTTGACATCATCAATCTTTGTAAAAAGTTACGAAGAAGGGGCAAAAATTTGCAGGACCTTAATTTAACGTCTGAAGAGGTATTTTGTTTTTATCATTTGATTTTACTTTAGTATTCAATTTTGAATTAATATATCTTTTACTTATTTTATTTTACTTGTTTTCGCATTTTTCAAAGGAGAATTCGGACAGAAAGTTTCCTGCAGAGGCGTTTGATTTATTATCAAAACTTATGGAAGTGGATCACAGGCTACGAATAACAGCCGCTCAAGCACTTAATCATCCGTTTTTAAAGCTTTGATTAAAAGTTTTAGGACTAGACAACACGAATCTTAAAAATATATGTATAAACAGAATATAATAATCAAGTGAATTAAATCTGGCTCTATGCCAGTTTGGCTGTGCTCCCTTAAATATAAAACAACCAAATCCATTTTAAAATAGTTTTATTCTCAATGTGGAAAAAACATGAATCGCGAAGCATTTACAATATGAGTATATGATGGTTACAGAAAAAAAGTTATGCAAAAACTTAACAGTCTCTGTATATAGTATATACACTAACAGATTAGATAAACTTTAAGTACAAAAAAACTCACGTCAGAGCATCTCCGAATCATAAACATTAACATAAAAATTCAAAAATCTAAATGCAGTATTTTCTACGAAAAGTATTCTTGAATATTTGAATACAAAGGCACACGTCTTTGATCTTCCAAACCTCATTCAGAAATTCTTCAAATTCGCAATTTATATAAATCACTCAACCGCATTTGCAGAATCATCTTTACACTTCTCAATGACTTTCCACTGACTTGCAGCTTCCAGAGCCTCAGCTGCCAATTTCTTCACCTCCTTTTTCTCCACCGTATCGCTTTTCGTCAATGCCATTAGGATTTCCATAATATCCGTTTCGACCAGCCTACAAGCAACTTCCTTTGTGCTTTTCATCATATTAAACACAATCACAACTCCTCTATGTTGAATATCCTGATTTGGATTCGCGAGCAAGAAGCGAAGAACCTCAAGCCATCTTTTCACATCAAATATTTTAAAACAAGCTTTTTTGCTAAATGAAGTGACCATCGCCAAAGCTCCTGCAGCTGCCATGCTCGTATCAACATCCTCTTCCTCACAAAGAATCACAAGGTACTTCACCCTATCATTTTCCTGATCAAATAACTTGATAGTCTCCTCACACATTACCATATTAGTAATACACTGGGTCGCAGCCCTTCTCAACATGTCATGTTCCTCATACATGTAATTTTCAATTTTCTGGAGTCCTCCCTCCTTTAAAATCCTTTTCCTCACAGCATCATTAATCCCGGCGACGTTGCAAAGCGCCATCAAGGCCTCGAAATTCTCTAGAGCAGAGCACTCCGGATCGAGAAGATTTATTAGAGGCCTAATGACTTCATAGATTCTCTGCCCTGGAAAGGCAACTTCAGGATTAATAGTAATTCCTAAACGAGCCAAAGCCTGGGATGCTTGCTTTTTGCCTTTAGGTGTTCCCTCTAGGGCCAAGGGAAGAAGTACTTTCGCTCCACCTTGTTGAACAACAATTCCTCGAGCTTCCTGTTGACTGCAAATCGCGTTAAAAACTCTGGCTATCAATTCTTTGCTGTTCTCACTATCAGTCTTCGAGAGGGCAACCAGGGCACTTGTGACTCCAGCTTTTGCCAAGACGCAGAGTCTCTTGTTGACAAAGTCCTCGTCGTCGAGTTCATGTTCCTCGGGAATGTGTTGCTTTGCGAATTTCGCAAGTTCTACCATCTCGGGAATTAATTCTTGTTTATCATAGGCGTTGCAGAGATTGACGAGGGTTGTGACGACTCCGTAGACTACAGATTTGTCTCCGGTTTTTGCGAGTTCTATCATAGCTTGGATAGCATCCTTGTCATCGATTAATTTCTCTTTGACCTCGGCGTCGAAAGTGAGATAGGAGAGACCCTCGACGGCCCATTTTCGCATGTCCTTCTGCTTTTTCGGGTTGATGAGGAAGCGTCTGCAAGCCTCGGCGAGTTTTTTTGTTGCTCCGTCGGCAAAGGGACGGAAGGTGGCGTCTGTTCCACCAGAGCTTCCGATTTTGCAAAGACCTACGAGGGCACGAACCCGGATCGAGTCATCCTTGGATTGGTAGAGTTTCTTTAGAATATTGACGCCTTGGTTGATGATAGAAGTGGCTTTGTCTTTCTTCGAGGCAGCTGCGATTATACACTCGCAGGCTACTTTTTGTTGAAGAATGTCGTCGGTACCAGCCATCACTAAAATCATCTCCATTACTCCTTCCTTTGCGACGATGCTGTTTCCCACGTCTAAAGGTCCAAGAAGAAGGGTTGTTATAGCGACGACGACTCGAACCTGTTGAATAATCAGATTTTATTAGAGAAATTTTTTTTGGTTCAAACCTATGATAAAAAACTACGTTGGGTTCCTAGTAATTCTTTGATCTTATTGTTTTCAGAATATCAAAGTAATCAGACAATTTGATACGGATGCCGACCAAATTTTTATTTTACCCAACCAATTAAAAGATGTCATAATGCATTATAAGTTATAATTCATAAGTATTACCGTTATTAGTAGATTCTTTTAGTTTGATAATCTTACATTGTATTCTTCTACGTGAAATATATCACTCAGATTTTGAAAAAATTTATTCATAAACATTCAGGGGTCCCAAGAGGCCTCTTGGTGAAAAAGCTTAATTTGAAAAAATGAATTTGGATAATAAATTCGTACCTTTGCATGCGTTTATTGCATTCTTCTCAAGTGAAACGGATACTCAATTATTCTGGATTTTAAAAATAATATATTCAGACTTCAGGGAAACTTTCTTAAGAACTTTCCTACCTTCATCCCCACATTCCGCAAGAAAGGGTTCTCTCAAATTAAAAACTAATATGATAATCATCATTCCAGACTTTATAGAAATTCACATTCATATAAATGAACAACGATATTGATGTTGGCATAAATCCAAAAATGAAAAACAAGTTTCTGTAGCTACTTTTATAGTTTATCGTTTTTGATTTTTAGGCTCTTTGGTCTCTTCTGCTTTTCTCTTCTTGATTGTTATACGTATATAACACGCACGTACATAAGTTTGAGCGTTTTCAAGAAGAACAGGAGCTTCGAAACTTTAGATAATGTAGGAATGGACAATTTTACAATGACAGTTTTGATGTTAGAAAACTGACAGCTCAATCCAAATTACGGCTCACGTTTCAGAAAAATATTTCCATCAATTTCTGTTTTTTTCCTCGATTTATGAAGATTCTTAATATAATTATATTATTATAGTTATAATAAGGTAGTTATTATAGTTATAATTCACAATATACGAAGTTCTTCATAATTGAAATTTTTTCAATTAAATGTAGAAAATTCTTTGTTTTAAAATTCTCAAGGTTAAAAAGTGTTTACATTTAATCGAAATCATTAGCGATTGAAAAATTACAAAATCGAAACGTTAGGAATGAGAGAATTGCGTATTGAAAGTTCGTATAATTATTGTACAATAGAAAATTTGAGGTGTTAAACATTACGCAACTCAAAATTCAAGGCTTTAAAGTATTCATAATAAAATATGTGAAATTAATGATTTCAGAACTCAATGGTTTTAAATTTGCGGCAATCAAAATATCAATAAAAATGTTTCCACTTAACATTAGAAGCCAGGAAAATTTAAGAAATTTAAGAAAGTTCTCACAATCAGGCATATGTTAGTTTCTAAATTTGAAAAATGTAAACTTAAGGAATGAGAAATGAAGAAATTTATGGTTCAAAGTCATACCCTAAAAATAGGAATTCAAAATGAATTATTTTCAGTTTTAAAATGTCAAAAGCCTTCCGGTGAAAGGTTGGTCGAGTTTGATTTTTTTAAGCTTTGGGTGATGCTTATCAAAAGTCATAATGAGACAATTTCACCGAAAGGCTATTCCCTGTATTTAATGCGATATACTTTGGAATCATAGCCATTTTTTTATTTCCATAATTAATTCTTGAAGCAATGTTCCCAGCGCTCTGCAACGCGTTTATTTTAATAATGGTAATAATAGAATAAAGATTATTAGTTGAATTGCCATTTACCTTAGACTCGAGATCTGGTGTAATAAGTTTGTCTTTAATGAACTCATCGATTGCATTGGTAAATTTCGCTTTAGCCGCATCATAGTACATATTCTCATAAATCCTAGCCAAGCAGACACTCGTTACAGTCCTTGTGGAATCTGTAATTTCCATCGCAGACTCATATTTGTACTCGGGAAGTTCACTAGCCACTTCCATGAGTCTCTGGATTCCTCGAATCTCAACCAAACGCTCTGCCCAATTCAGAGTTGCGTAATGAACATTACGAATGAGCAATTCTATAATCGCATCTCTAGCCTGGCCGGAAATTGTGCGACTCGTTGTACTGTAGACTAGACAAGAAAGCAAAGTATCAATTTCATTCTTGTATTTCTCACACAGTTCTTTGTCTGGCTTTGAATCGGGTTTGTTCTCCAGTCCACTGTAAGCGTTTAGTATCGCCTGTAAAAAGAAGAATTTAATTGTTTTACATTGGTGTTTTTATTCCACGGGGAAGCTTCTCGCTTTCGTATTTTTACCGATTTTTAATACTAACTTGCATACAATATTGAGCTGCATTAACTCGTTCTTCATTTTTGCTATTGATTATTTCCAGGAACCAAGGTACTCCGACTTCACGTATTACTGCATCTGTTCGCGTAACATTTTCTTTGCAAAGCTCTGCAATAATTCGAATCGCAGCAAGAGTAATTTCTTCATTTTTCTCGGTTTTCAACAATTTTAGTATCTTCGAGACCACATGTTCTGAAAACATTACTTCAGCGCCAGCTTTTTCCCGAGAGAGGACCAACAAATTATTCATGGCTGTTTCCCTTTTCTCCTTGTCTGTATGCAAGTCGAAGGCAAGTTCGAACATTTGAGAAACCTAAAACAAATCATAAGATCATTATAAATATTTCAAATGCCGTAAGCTTTCAAACTTATGCACATGACTAGCAATTAAAATTATTAGATTACTGATAGAATTACTTACTTTGGCACTGACACGAGAATTTTGCCTATGTCTTTCTTGTACAATTTCATGGAGTCTGGCAATGATGGGTTTGATAGCTTTGTTGTTAGGGTCTATATTAATTACATATCTAGCATCTCGATAAGCTTCTTCAAACCTTTCCAAAGCGTCGAGAGCTTGGCATCTTCGAAAAAGAGCTTTTGGATCACTGGGACAAATTTTTAAAGCTTCGTCACAATCTTTAACTGCCTTATCGTATTCCAATTGCTTCAAATGTACAGCTGCTCGATTTTTCAAGAATATGGCCTTTTCAGCATTTTCATCTTTTGTCAGATTAATTGCATTAGTGTAACAACTGAGGGCTTCTTCCCAGTTACCCTTGTTGAATTCTGTGTTGCCCCTTTCCTTCCACTCCTGTGGTGTCAATGATTCATTCGTCATTGTGATGATTTATTATTCTTCTGGAATATGTTCATGTTGATTATAGTTATTTTGATGAGAAGAATATATTACGTTTACAATAGCAAATCACAAAACTTTAATCTTGTATCATTTGAAATTGAGGACTTGAAGTTTTTGACAATCAAAGTTCGACAAATTAACAACAAAATATTGAAAATTGTACACTTTGAAAATAGAAGCGATAAGAATTAAATAATTTGATTTCTGAAGTAGTATCAATCTTCAATAATAATTATTTCGGTACAATAAGCGTTCAACAATATAAGTAATATGAATATAAGTTCATCCGAAATGAAAAAATTTTTTTAAACTTGAGAGAAGAATATAAAATAAATAACTTTTCAAAGAATAGGAGGTTAAACCATTTAACTTGCTTACATATACTTACTTGCAGTCAAGAATATGAAAATTGTTTCTCGATTGCCTCAGGAGGCTTTTTTACACTACACAGACACTTTTTTCAAAAAGTATAGCACAATAGTTTATTTTTTGAAAAGTTTAATATTTTACACTTGCGATTTCCAAAAGGTACTGAAGCTCTCCGACGGACGCGATGCATTTAAAAAGCATAGAGAATAACTTCTCGATCCTACTAGAAGTTTTAACGTATACAGGTTTATTTTAATCCTATTTGGATCGAGGCCCAATTTCAATCGTAAATACACGAGAGGAACTTTGTTTAAAAATAGGTCGCACGCTTTCATGAATCATGTCCTTTTTTGACAATCGGCTTCCAGAATAATGTTAGGTTAAGCTAGGGCACACAAACTCTGGAATATTGAGATTTCATTGGTTTTCCGGAATTGGAAGAGTAATTTTGACCAATCAGAAAACACATCGTCTGCTAAAAACAATGAACAGCTGATCACCTGTCAAAATGTTTTAGCATAGTTGTTTTAAATGGTGTTCTGACCTGTAGAACTATATATAGGTAATATATTTCACGTATATATGTAATCGATATAACTCTTTCGAATTTCCAATAAATAAATGAGTGAGAAAAGCCTTCATACATTTTTATGCGGATACTATTTGTGGTTGTTGGAAAGTAATTTGATTTGTGTTCACTGTGTTTACAGAATGTCAAAAAGAAAACTGTTGTGCTGAAGGCAACAGAAGGGACAAGTGATGCGAATAAAATTCGTAACTATTTTTATATTATTACTTTGACGTTTAATAAAATTCAGGATTTATTTTCATACAATTACTTCGTTAAATTCTGGAAAATCACCCTAATTCAATTTATGGAAAGAATATAACCTAAAAATATTATCTTCCAGGAGTTTATTTGGATTGCAGAGATCTGTGCAATAGGTGAATTAGAATTATTGCAGTTAATTTTTAAGATATATTATATGCATACATTTTTTTTAACGCTAGTGCTTTGAATAGATTGAGTTTTGAATTTAATTCATAAGACACCTGACTTTGCAAATTCTGTCTAATATATTTTTTTTTGTATTTTCTGATATTCTACTCATTGGCAACATTATTTTAACTCTTTTCTGCTGCATGTTCTAAAATAAGTGCCATTCTTCGCACACACACGCAAAAGCACAAATCAATATTTTATAATAAAAATAGTAAAACTCTACCATTTTTCAAATTTTATTTCTGGACAGTATATTAATTCACAATGAATCCGAAAAAAATTATAACCAACCCAACATCTAAGGATTCGGAAGGGAAGGATAGTGACGGCAGAGCTCCAATTAAAATTGTCGACAGACCTACTTTTATTTTGAAAACTAGAGAAGGAGAAAGCAGAGCTGTTTCTCCGAGTCAGCGAAATGGAAACAAGTAACTAATAATTATCTTTCAATACCTACATCTCTTTGATTTTCATTTTCCTTAAATAAATCAATTGTATTTCAGGAAAGAGCCGGATGGTCAATCTTCTTCATCGTCAAAATCATCAGAACGTAAGTAAAAATGTCAACAAAAACTTCTAATAATAAGAGTGCTTAAAAATCGTCCAAATAAACCAGAACTTCTCGTTATCTTTTAGATCGCCATATTATATCCATGTGTGTTGAAATGGCAAACTGTGTAAAACTGGTGGACGAGAACATGCAACTTTGTGAAGGACCTCTAGATTTTTTATACGACCAACAGGATTTTCTTGTAGTCGGATGTTTAGGAACTCAAGGAGTTGGGAAATCGACAATCATGTCTCTTCTTGCCTCTAATGAAATGTTAGAATACTTTTCTGTTCTTAAATTCAATATTTCAAAAATTTTAACTTGTAACTTAACTAAAATTGCATTTTAGGTCTGACATTTTTCCAGCCCAGAATTTATCGCACCAAGAAAGTGGTTCAAATTGTACACGCGGAATAGACTTCTACGTAACGAAGAATAGAGTCATATATTTAGACACTCAGCCCATTTTATCCAGTTCTGTAATCGATTATTCCGCTTCTTTTGAACAGAAAAAAGGTTCGAGTGACTTTGGAAATGCAGAAACAAACTTAGAGCTACAGTCACTCCAGTTTTCTGCATTTTTGTTTTCTGTTTGCCACGTAATTATATTTACTCAAGATTGGTTTTTGGATCCGAATTTAGTGAGGTAGTTGAAACATTTCCTAATATCTTGAACAAATAGAAGCAATAGAGAAATTTCTATGAATATTTTTCATATTCTAGATTTTTGCAAACTGCTGAGATGTTGAAACCTGCTTCCACAACTAGTATGGACCAGGATTATGTAGAATATTACCCGCATATTTTGTTTTTACACAATAAGGCTGAACTACAAGACTTCATTCCAAACAGTCTGGAAGTGATGAAGGTACCTTTCTCAATTACTTTATCTCATAGGAATATTTTTCACCGATAAGTAGATAATATTCCTAGTTTAATCTTCCAGGATTTCTATAACAAAGTATTTGCGAACTCAAGATTACAGACGCACAGCGGTTTAGATATGAGTTCGCTTTTGACAGAAGGACAATTGAATCTTTTCCTCATTCCAACAATAGGACCAGGAAGTAAGAATTAATTTCGTAATGCGAAATATTTCTTTATGAAGTTATTGTCTATTTTCGAAATCTAATTTCAAATTTAATGCAGGCGAACCGACATTCCACGAGAACGAAAAGCAATTAGTAGAAAAATTGCGAATGAAGATTCACGGAGTTGCGAGAAACGCGATGACACCTTCTACATTAACAGAAAAGAATTGGTAATTAACACTAGTTTTATTTTTATTCATCATCAATGTAGGGCTCGGACTCAGAACTCTAATACCACTATTTCTCGACTTCCCCTTTAAAATATTTTCGAAAATGTTCACTGACTGACTAAAATAACGTGTATACCACCTGAAGTAAAGATACATATGGAAAATGGGGAAATAGGCCCAGAGGCTAATATATAGAAAAATTAATTCAAATTTTTTACATACATTCTTTATTCCCTAAGCTCCGGTTTGTTTTATTTTCGACTTTTTCAGGAAAAATCTTTTAAAGATCTACCAGTTCAATTCGTAACACTTCTTGATAAAAATTTTTTTATTTAGAATCGTCCTAAATCGCATAATTCTAAATTTGATAATCAAAGAGCAAACACATTCGCATTTTGATCGTACTTATTTCAAGTTGGAATATTTTTATATCCTCCTCGCCCTTTTAAGGATTTGAGAGTCTTTAAGTAACCTCTCCAGAGTACGAGGTTATTTTCAAGTAAAAGTCCTAATCGTCGATATATTTTGAGTTGCATATCGTTCAAAAACTGATTGCATATCAAATTGAAAGACTTTCGATGTCAGCAATTTGAATGAATAACATTTAAAAGATTGATAGATAAAATTTGAAGCGTTAAAAATTTTAAAAGCTTAGAATTGAACAATTTGTAAAATCAAACGTTCTAGATTTAACAATAATTGAATGCTTCATGAATGGAAAATGCTAAATCAAATCATTCATCTCCCATTGATATAAGAAATGTCAGAGTTTTCTGTTTTTAACATAGTTTAATTTGGAACTTTTCCTCAATCAATAGAAATTCGTATGGGAAATATCAGAGTTTAGAAATGAATGGAGCTGAAATAAGATGGAACAGAAAATTCAAATTTCTCGACTTTGCCTTTAGTTAAGATGGAAAAACCAGGAAAAACACTAGTTTTATCTTCAAACAAAAATTTACAAATTTAAAAAGAAAATTGAATTCCAGTTCAAAATGCATGTGAACTATGAACTTGTCTTACTTGAAAAAAATATAGGTTGATGACAGTTGATGAGTTTGAAATTGCAGAAAGAAATATTTGAGACGTGCATCAATCCTTTCGTTAAATTATAACTAAGATTTGAGCGTCCATAAAACGAAAAGCTCATTTATTTCTAATTAATCAAAAGTATGTCGAATTTTAAGAGTGTTTGGAGAAATTTCATTTATTTTATTGACAATTTTGCTAATCTACAGGATTTTAGGCTAGAAATTTGATAATTAACATGCGAGTCACTCGTGTGATATTTTAAAAAGCTTTCTAGTCGATTCCATGATCTCGGTGATTTATAGGTTTATCTTTTTTTTTAATTCGCCCTACTATTTCGTTGTTTTTGAAAATTGATGCTAAGACTGGCCCTACCTTTTATCCCTTAAGTGAGTCCGAGCCTTGTTAGTTTTTAACTAAATAAAAACACAGTTTTTTGGTAATATGATCGTTTATAGGTATCACTACGTCTCAAAAGTAATCGAGGCAGTGAAAAAAAGTCACCTTTCTTCAGAATACGGAAGACTAATGCCTTAGACCCGACTGCTTCGAGCAATATATATATATATATATACATATACACAAAAATCCTTTGATAAACTAAAGCAGAAATCAGAATGAGAATGTAAAAATTGTGATCACACTGTATTTATTTTTGTTATAAACATAAATTCGTCATTGTACAATTTCTTTAACTTAAGATCCCTCTTTACTCATTTTATTACCTTAGATTACACTTCTTTTCAAATTTTAGTCATCATTGTTCTTCTCGTAAAATTAACAGGTTCTATTATAAATTATTTTCGAAATTCTTACATTTTATATTATTTCACGAATAATCGTCCTGCTCGCTTTCCGCTTGCTGCATCGAAGCCATTTGAGCGACAGCTTGAAGTTGCTGCCACTGTTGTTGTTCAGCAACTGCCTGTTCCTCTCTCGCTTTTGCAAAGAGTTCTTGCTGCTGACGAAGCAGTTCTTCCTCTGGAATTCCCAAATTTTCTAATCTTGTGCTTTGTCTTCGTCGTTTAGCAGCTACGGCTTTACAATCACGTAAAACTGCTTCAGCTTCTGCGCTGTAATCACCAAAACCGAGCTTTTCGAGTGCCTGTAAAACGTGTTCGGCGTTTATTGTCTTCTTTTGCTGTTGGTTGCAAATTTCGTTGGCTTCTGAGGACAAAAGATGAATGAATTCTGTACAACAGTTCAGAATCAATTCTCGTGATTCGTTGGCCACGCGAACGTGGGGCAGGATTTCTTTAATCATTTTGTTGATTGAGGCTCGAGGCAAGGTGAGCTCGTCATCCTCCGTCGGTGACATCGCTGCCGAGGCCATTTTTGCTTATCTAAAAAGAACGCGTTTGATCTGTTAAGGACAATTCAACATTATAAACTAATATTATTTCTATTAATATAAACTTGTGTATTTATAAACGATTTATTAAAGTTAAAATGATAGGACAGTTTTTGATGTTTGTAATCGGGATAATTAGATTTTGAACATCTTCAATAGAAATTTTGAAAATTGATCAATCGTGCGGTGCTCAGGCTTCAAATTTCAAATAGTACAAGTTACATCGTTTGAATTTAACAATATTGCTCCGAAATGATTTTAAACTCTATCGAAGTAAAATAACTTATTATGAAAATAATACAGCTAAAATTAAATCAATATTGGAACCTGTATTAACTTAGCATTTTTGATTACTCGGATTGATTATTTTATTATCAAAAGTTCCAAAAAAGTATTGCGAATGACATTTTTGTACAAAAACTTGAGGTTAGAATAAACTATAATAAACTTTCTGAAGTTTACGTGAGCGATAAGCGTTTTTAAACATTAAATATTTATGACTTTCTGAAAAATACAATAAATCTTACGTGAAATGAAGTTTTTCCTTAATAGTTTGTTGTATAAATAACAATGATACAATCTAACATAAACCTCAAACTTTGAAAAATAGTATTCTTCATTACTTACATGTAACTTATTGTCTACACTCCGATGGAATAAATATTTTCAATCACTTTTGCAGAGCGCACTATTTTTTAGTATTATTCTTTCTGCTACGCAAGTATCAGTATCATACTCGAATTTCGGAGAATGAAACAATTGTATATTTTTTACACATTTATGAACCAATAAACATGTCCATTGTTGGCCACAAAGTACTCAAAACTATATAGCTCAGAAAGTTACTAGTAAACGTAAATGAGAATTCGAGCGCCTCCAGTGGGATAACGTGTAACTACGATTATCTTCCAAATTTTATCTCTTCACAAAAAAATTTTGCTCATTAAATTTTGTAGAAAGTAAGTAATATTTCATAAAATTTGTCCTTTAATACTAATGAAAGTCGAAATTCACAAAATAGTTCAATTTAATAAGAAAAAATTACTCCAACGACTTTTAATAATTGGATCATTTACATCGATAGACAATACATTGTTAGATTCAATGCAAATAATTTCAATTATTGAACATTATTTTTTTTTTATTTGAACAATTACAAAATATTATTCTTCAAAACAGAACAGCAATACTTCCGACTTAATTAATGATTAACTTCGATAGGGCTGAGGTGCTTATATACATAATAGATTAAACTTTTTTTTTGTACCATTGAGCCACTATTCCTTGCGGGGTAAGCGTAACTCGCAAAGAGTTATATTTGGTTCAGTTGAATACACGGGAGGACACCAGTCTCCCGCCAACATGCCAACAGCACGCGATATTCCCTGAAATTCACCCATCCAAGTACTAGTCGCGCCCAACACTGCTTAACTTCAGTGATTTGACGGGAACTGGTTTTTTGAGCGTGGCATGAATTACGAAAATATAATTCAAACTGTTTAAAATTGAATTTTCTACCAGATGCTTTTTGTAACCGAATTAAGTAAAAAAATGAAGAATAATCTATATTATCTGCATCCATTATTTCAATTTCAATTTTAATATCATACTCAATCGACCAGTATGAGAGAAAAATGAAATCCATGATATCGAACTTTTTTTATCCATTTATCAGTGACGAAATAAGACGTACTTCGGATATAATCACAAAAACTTATTAGATAAGGTGTAAATATTAGAGATCATCTTGCACTGACCAAAACACGTTTAATAAAGTACTTACATACCTAATGAGTAGAAGTCACTTTTTATGTGGTAACTTCTTTTCTCTCTTCATTAATTTTGTATTAATATATATGCTATTCAATTGCAGAAGTAAAATATCACTAAATTTGAAACAGTGAAATGAAATGTTATTAACCTTGAAGACTGTTTACGTAATTTCTTTATTGAGTGCAGTTCGTGTTCATTGTACAAAAAATCAAAGCACTACTCGTACATTTGAAATTATCCGAAATTTAACGGTATCAATTTTTCAATACAATGCAGTGGATAATAAAATTGGAGGAGTGAAATTTAATATCTCTTGGCTGCCACCAGCAAATGGAAAGCCACCTTCGTCATATAGGTAAAAAATATTGAAAAATAATTATGGTGTAGTGGCGTTACTGAGCGGAAGTATAATTTTTCAATGATGCCCAAAATGATAAACATTGTTGTACAGTTGAATCCGTATTACATGCATGTATAGTTCTTATCTTTCCAATCTTTCATGAAGAATATTTTTATCTTTCATAAAAATGTCTTCAAATTTTTTTAGTATATTAGTTTCATCGATTTCCAATCAAGAGACTGAGAATAATACATCCTGTCCCAAAGAATCTCTCCTACACACAACGCAGGATGGAAAAGAATTTCAGGTTCTACTTCCCGAAAGCAAATTTTTGTCTAAAGTTTCTGAGCCTAATATACGATTGCAGTGTACTTACACAATTCAAGTTCTTGTCAGTCCGAGAACGAATTCTCCATCAGAAACACCTAAGGTTGGTTGGAAAAAACGTACAACATTAAAAATTTTTTTTTTCATTTTAATCAATTCTATATTGCAGAAAATATATCCGGTACCAGAATGCGTTGGTCCTATGTACGGTGGCGAATATTCGCGAAAACTGCTTCCTATACCCAAAGCTGAAACTAAGTTTTTGTCAAATAGAGATATTTTAATAGAGTGGGAATTGAATTCGAGTGATTCTAGAATTCACGCTTACAGCATTAGGTTTTTATTTGAAACAATTATTATTACAAAACAAACTGAAAGCTTGGGAAATTGAAGAAAAAATAATAATTCCAAAATAAATGTTTTTTTTTTCTAGTTTCGGGTCACCGCTTCTGGTAACAAAAAATGGTCTACCTGTTTACAACAAAACAAAAATAGTAACCCTATCATCTACAAATTCTTCTTCTTTTTGGGAAAAGGAATCAAATTTGAATTATGAATTATCAATCAAGGGATCGAAAATATTCATAAATGCAGGAAAAATTCTAGGCTGTCAGGGAAATGTAGGATTTTTGAAAATAAAGTTTCCTCAAAAAGAGTCAAACCTTAGAGGAAATATAACTGTACGTACATTCAAAAAATTTCAAACAGCCTAATTAAGTTTCAACATTTTTGAGTTGGAGAAAAGGTTACAATATAATTGTAAGATTTATCATTTTTAGGGTTTCGTATATTTAAAGTACGTGCATGCTCTCTTTAGTAAAATACAACTTTTAACCTTATCAACTATTAGGTATTAATTATATTTTATTGAAGTGAATAAAAAATTGGTCAAGAATTATCAACATAGAAAATTTTTTTATTGGAAATAATAATTATTAAATATTCCAGCAGACGCTTCTTGGATTAATTGTTATCTGCATTCTCCTTATTAGTACTTTGGGTTTTCTTTGCCTTCGATCTCGGAAAGCATACAGTGCTATTCTATTTGATAAAAGGATACCTCGGTAAGAAAAGCATCACTTTCCAAATAATATTGAATTGTTCTAAAATTTGGCTGATTATATAACGAATTAAATTTTGTTATCATTCAGAAGCAGGAGGATCGACTTGGTCTTGCGTGGTCGTAATATTTTGTATGTAAACCAAGATATTGAGGTAAATGTCTATTATTTATTCGAGAAGGAATTAATTTAGAAAGATTGAAACTTTCTTTTATTCTCTTCCAAACATATTCTATATACAAAAAAAGGAACTGTCTACAACTTTATTCATTTTGAAATTGTCAAATTTTTAAAAGTCTTATTCTAAATTATATGTTTTCAAAATTACTCGTAATGGGGTCGTCCATAAACAACGTAGCCGAATTCCAGGCAACTTTCGACCCCCCCCCTCCGCAAATAAGCGTA